>APFE031253816.1:4169-23576 GCA_000404065.3 Pinus taeda | reverse complement strand
AGCTATGAAACATAACAAGATACATATGAAACATAAGAGACACATTTGCTACACTCACAACCACATGAATCTCATGAAATAGAGCCACTGCCTTTCATTAATCCTCTGTAAAAAAATATACAATGTAGAAATAAAGTTTATTTCCCATAGTCTCCCAGAAGTTACAAGCCAACCAACCTTTGCAAATAGTTTTCATACAATATATAGAATGTGCCATGAAGAGATAGAATGCCCAAGGGTTGGGGAGTTACTCGAATCATCACAAAATGAAGGTGGAGAGCCAAACATCGGCTACAAGTGCAGCGCGACAAACATGCAAAATGGCTTGGGTGACCCTTTTCCTTCCTTTTCCACTTGGATAACTAACCATCTAGAGTGAAAATACTTATAAAACCACCTTAGGTGCCGAAAAACTGAAGTGCATGTGAGTGGGCCCACTTACAAAAAGTCGGGAATCCTCCTCTTGTGCGTCATGCTCTCTTCCAGGTGACTTTTGGAGGCCTTGCCAATGTCCAAATGGAGTGTAAGATATCTCGTTGAAAATTTCATTGAGTCTAATTTTCAACCCAATTAGATTTTTTTAATTTGGATTTCATTTGCACTATCAAAAATCAAATCTCGCAAGACTGGTCAAAATGTGCCAAATGAGGCTGCCTCAAGGCAGAGTGCTGTTGCGGTCATCCTTTGAAAGCCTTCCTCAACCCCAAATTGAGCTCATTATATTTGTTGGAAAGGTATTTGAGTATATCTTCCAACACAACCTGAATTTTTGAATTTAGAGTTCATTTTCCCTATCAAAAATCAAATCTCCCAAGACTGCTCAAAATGTGCCAAATGAGGTTGCCTTAAGGCAGATTGCTGTTGTGGTCAACTCTTGAATGCCTTCCTCAACCTAAAATTGAGCTCATGATAGTGGGTTGTAAAGGTATTTTTATCCAATTTCCAACCCAACTAAAAGTTTTAAATTTTGATTTTATTTGCCCTGTCAAAAATAAAACTGACCAAGACTGGTCAAAATGTGCCAAATGAGGCTGCCTCAAGGCAGAGTGCTGTTACGGTCAACTTTGAAATACCTTATTCAACCCCAAATTGAGGTCATGATAGCTGATTGGAAAGATATTTGTCTCTAGTTAGCATTTGGATCATCAAACAAGTCATTTGTCCAACCCAGCTAGGAGACAAATTGTTTTCCCCAAGGTCACTTCTGAGGTGCATCAATTCGCCTGAGGCAATTGTATTTTTGACATTTCTTCAAAACCATGACACTTGTGTAAAAATTGAAGGATGTTTGTCTTCCCTGGTCTGTTGTCGACAAAAAATCTCTCAGTTTATCCAAATTCACCTTCCATTGCTCAGAAACATCATTTGAGTGAAACCCAGACCGATGTGGGGAACAAGAGATTTGTCAAAATGAAGTGAAATGAAGGGGATAGGGAGCTTCTAAATTCTTGAGGAAATTTTGGGAAGTATGGAGGGATGTTAGGAAGTAGGGGAAAGTGGAATCTTAGAAATTGAGTGAGGGGAAGGGGTCCAAAAAGGCAAAACACATGCCCAACCTAGAAAATTGCCATGTTGTAGCAACAAACTAGGGTTTGTGCGAAAATGAGGAATTTGGGAGATCTTAGTGATGGGAAGTGTTTGATAAGGTACTTTAAGAATAGGGGAAGGTGTACCAACATCAGGATACAAGTTTTGCCGATGATTTTACTGTCCAAGAGAAATTGCCTTCGAAACCCTAGGAGAGGGAAATGACCTTACCTAGGCGCAACTGAAGTATGAACAGGGTGTAAAAGGACCCAGTGGAACTTGACATGATAATGAAAACCCTCTGAATGATGGTACACTCAGCTGAATGGTGACATGGACCATCATTTGGACAACTTTGGAAGGAGTACAAGAAAACCCTAGACCTAATGCCTAGTGACCAAATTTTGCTTGGAGACTCACTGAAATGACAAAATTTGACGTTGACACCTTAAAATCACTTGTGTAAGAGAATGTTTGATCACTGGAGGAAGGTTGCAAAGACTAACACTAACATTGGCTCCAATGGGGGATGGTAGCCCCTTGGAGGTGTCAAGAACAACAAATCTCTAGAAGAGCTAGACAATGCCTTTTGTCCATTAGGCTATGGAGTCCATTATTCTGACAAACCAACATGACTCAATTTATTGACTGAAACTTGACTCAAACTGAGTCAATGCAAACTGACATGACTAAAAAGAAACTTGACTCTAACAAACTAACTCAAAACACTAAGAACTGAACTTAAAACTTAAAGCTTGGTGGTAGTGCATGACTGCTTGCATTTCTTACAAGACTATATATCATCAAACTATATCAAATTGTCAATGTAACCAATCAACAAGATGGCTTCTTGACTGATTCTTCTGATCAAATCTTCTGGTCAACAATTGATACTGGTAACTGGGCATCCAAAAACATAATTGGCCATGATCTCCTTCATCACTGAATACTGCAATAATGACCTTCACTACTATTTGCAACAAATCTGCCATTGGATCATGAAGAACATAAGGTCTTTCCTCCCGCTGAAGAAACAAGCTGTCCTTTTCTTGTGGTGCTAATATCTTTTCATAAATAAGAGTAGGTTCTTGGTCTTCAAACAATTTTGGACAAGTGGATGAACAAATCTCCTTTTCCAAGAATATTTCAAAACATGAGACATATGAGGAGGAATCTGAAAGGGAATGCTGAATGATCTGATCTTCTGAAGTCTGAATATATGGTAGGTCATCTTCATATGATACGATAGCCTGCTTCTCATTACATTGATCACATTCATCAATCATGAGAAAAGAAACTTCAGATGTTTCTTGAAATCTAACAATAACATTTATATCATCTACCATAAATTTAGCTAGAGGAACTTTTTCACTTGCTTGAGCAAAGATCTCATCTTGCTGTTCAAGAGCTGACTAGATTACCTCTTCATGAAGGCTTTGTTCTGATGACATGAGAACATTTGGACCGAAAACTTTGTCTTCTTCATCCCAGATGATTTCAGCAGTTGAGTTCTCTTTCATGGGACTTAGTACAAGGTTTTCTTGGTCATCACAATCTGAATCTACATCTGAAATGGTTGTCTTAACATTATCACATTCTGAATTTGAAACTTGATTTCTCTGCATGTTGTCTTCTTCTATGCACCAATCTAAAATGACACTTTTTCTTTCACCACTTTCAGCCATATGGAACTCTCCAACCTGCTAATCTATTTCATGTAATTCATGTTGACTGTCAGGATGAAAAATTCCTTCATTTTCCACCGTACAAAGATCTTGATTCTGCTGCAAAGTTTCCTGAGCATCTTGATGGGACCCTTCTAGTTTCTCTTCAAGCTCCTGAAATCGATTCTCGTACAAGGCTTCCATGATCTCACCATCCATAAAATTATCATCCTCATATTATTTTTCAAGGCTTTCAATAAAAGTAGAAGCATGTTTGCAACAGTCATGAACTAGATTTAATGATGGATAAGAGTATTTATATCTTTCAATGAACAATGCATGAAAATCCTTTAGATAGCAAATACAAGCAGTGGGAAAATTTCTCTAACAACATTGGGCTTCACCTTCCAGAGTGGCCATGAATATCTTCATTAAGCAATCTTCGGGAAAATCAACCTTCAACTTGTGAATATGCATGTGAAATTGGACTAAATGTAAAGCAACATCCTTCTTACCATCACCTTTAAACGTAGGCAGATTCCTTGACCAATATACCTTCGGAATTTTATTTGGAAAGCCTGGAATGTGATCTCGGCTCATGGGAGCGTATCTTCTTGCAATCCGCTCCATTTTAAAAAAAATCTCAAAGCTACTGATCCCTCTACAGTGGAGTCACCATGAAGCACTAGTTGTTGGATTCTTCAGTAAAAGCAGTCGCCAGGTGAATGATTTCAGCCATCTTCTTATGTGTAATCGTTGTTCACCATCAACCATCATATCTAAACTTCAGATATGTCCCAGGGCAAAACAATCTACAAGAAAAACATTTTTCAGATCCCCAGTGGAGTCGCCACTGTGTTAGCACCTAAATTCGCCTCAAGCTGAAAGAAGGTAGAATTCAGGGTAACCACAAACCATGCTCAATCTGGTAGTTAGCCCTACCAGAACAGGAGAGGGCTCTCTCCGAGTCACACTCAGTGAATAAATGAATGAAAAGGCTTGAGATGACTTACAGTGAACTATATTTCTTAGGCTAGTAAGTGAAATTGAAAATAAGAAGTGATTTTTATGAATGACTGTGTTTCTGGGATGTTATGGGACCAATGGAACTCAAATGAATAGAGAGCTTAACACAAAGGCACGCATTATTTCGTGAGGCAAGGTAGGTGGAAAGCCTAGCAATTTAGTTTAAGATAGTGCAGAATGGAGAGATTGATTAAGAGGGTGAAAAGGGCATGGACAACATGAATCATTTTCAACAGGAGAATGAACACTGAACATGAAATTTTCCCACAGGCAGAGCAATAAAATTGAATTCTACTTTAACTAACTTAGAAAATTTCAATGGAAATGAATATGAAATGAGCTATGAAACATAACAAGATCCAATGAAACATAAGAGACACATTTGCTACACTCACAACCACATGAATCTCATGAAACAAAGCCACTGCCTTTCATTAATCCTCTGTAAAAAATATACAATGCAGAAACAAAGTTTCTTTCCCATAGTCTCCCAAAAGTTACAAGCCAACCAACCTTTGCAAATAGTTTTCATACAATATATAGAATGTGCCATGAAGAGATAGAATGCCCAAGGGTTGGGGAGTTACTCGAATCATCACAAAATGAAGGTGGAGAGCCAAACATCAGCTACAGGTGTAGCGCCACAAACATGAAAAATGGCTTGGTTGACCCTTTGCCTTCCTTTTCCACTTGGGTAACTGACCATATAGAATGAAAACACTTATAAATCCACATTAGGTGCCGAAAAACTGAACTGCATATGAGTGGGCCCACTTACAAAAAGTCGGGAATCCTCCCCCTGTGCGTCACGCTCTTTTCTAGGTGACTTTTGGAGACCTTCCCAGTGTCAAAATTGAGCATAGGATAGCTTGTTGGAAATTAATTTGAGTATAGTTTCAAACCAAACCATAATTTTTCCATTTGGAGTTCATTTTCCCTATCAAAAATCTAATCTCCCAAGACTGGCCAAAATGTGCCAAATGAGGCTGCCTCAAGGAAGAGTGCTGTTACGGTCAACTTTTGAATGCCTTCCTCAACCCCAAACTAAGCTCATGATAGCTCGTTAGAAAGGTATATCAGTCTAAATTCGAACTCAACTATAATTTTTCAATTTGGAGTTCATTGTCCTTGTAAAAAAATAAATCTTCCAAGACTGGTCAAAATGTGCCAAATGAGGCTGCCTCAAGGTAGAGTGTTGTTGCGGTCAACTTTTGAATGGCTTCCTCATCCCCAAATTGAGCTCATGATAGCTCGTTGGAAATTTACTTGAGTACAATTTATAACCCAACTATAATTGTTCAATTTGGTGTTCGTTTGACCTGTCAAATATGAAATCTCCCAAGACTGGTCAAAATGTGCCAAATGAGGCTCCTTCAAGGAAGAGTGCTGTTGTGGTCAACCTTTGAATGCTTTCTTCAACCCCAAATTGAACTCATGATAGCTCATTGGAAATATAGTGTTCGCTAGTTATCATTAGGATCATCAAGAAAGTCATTTGGCCAACCAAGATAGGAGAAAACATGATTTTCCCAAGGTCACTCCAAAGGTGCATCAATTCTCCCGAGGCAATTGTATTTTTGACATTGCTTCAAAACCATGACACCTATGTAAAAAGTGAAGGAGGTTTTTCTTCCCTGTTCTGTTTTTGATAAAAAACTCTTTTAAGTTTTCCAAATTCATCTTCCATTTCTCAGAAACATCATTTGAGTGAAACCTACCCCGATGTGGGGAACAAGAGATTTGTGGAAATGAAGCGAAATGAAGGGGATAGGGAGCTTCTAAATTCTTGAGGAAGTTTTGGGAAGTATGGAAGCATGTTAGGAAGTAGGGGAAAGTGGAATCTCAGAAATTGAGTGAGGGGAAGGGGTCCAAAAGGGAAAAACACAGGCCCAACCTAGAAAATTGCCATGTTGTAGCAAGAAACTAGTGTTTGTGCAAAAATGAGGAATTTGGGAGATCTCAGTGATGGGAAGTGTTTGATAAGGTACTTTAAGGATAGGGGAAGGTATATGAACATCCGGATACATGTTTTGCCGATGATTTGACCGTCCAAGAGAAATTGCCTTCAAAACCCTAGGAGAGAGAAATGACCTTACCTAGGCGCAATTGAAGTATGAACAAGGTGTAAAATGACCCAGTGGAACTTCACATGATAATGAAAACCCTTGGAATTATGGTACACTCAGCTGAATGGTGACATGGACCGAAATTTGGACAACTTTGGAAGGAGTACAAGCAAACCCTAGACCTAATGCCTAGTGACCAAATTTTGCTTGAAGACTCACTGAAATGACAAAATTTGACCTTGACACCTTAAAATCACTTGTGTAAGAGCATGTTTGATCACTGGAGGAAGGCTGCAAAGATTGACACTAACATTGGCTCCAATGGGGGATGGTAGCTCCTTGGAGGTGCCAAGAACAACAGATCTCTGGAAGAGCTATACAGTGCCTTTTGTCCATTGGGCTATGGAGTCTATTATTCCGAAAAACCAACATGACTCAATTTATTGACTGAAACTTGACTGAAACTGACTCAATGCAAACTGACGTGACTAAAAAAAACTTGAATCTAACAAACTAACTCAAAACACTAAGAATTGAACTTAAAACTTAAAGCTTGGTGGTAGTGCATGCCCACCTACATTTCTTACAGGACTATATATCATCAAACTATATCAAACTGCCAATGTAACCAATCAAGAAGATGGCTTCTTGACTGATTCTTCTGACCAGATCTTTTGGTCAACAATTGATACTGGTAACTGGGCATCCAAAAACATAATTTGCCATCATCTCGTTCATCACTGAATACTGCAATAATGACATCCACTGTTGTCTGCAGCAAATCTTCCATTGGATCATGAAGAACATAGGTCTTTCCTCCTGCTGAAGAAACAAAGTGTCATTTTCTTGTGATGCTGATCTCTTTTCATAAATAAGAGTAGGTTCTTGCTCTTCAAAATTCTAGACAAGTGGATGAACAAATCTCCTTTTCAAAGAACACTTCAAAACATGAGATATATGAGGAGGAATCTGAAAGGGAATCTTGAATGGTCTGATCTTCTGAAGTTTGAATATATGGTAGGTCATCTTCATATGATACGATAGCCTGCTTTTCATTACATTCATCACATTCATCAATAATGAGAAAAGAAACTTCAGATGTTTCTTGAAATCTAACAATAACATTTCTATCATCTACCATAAATTCATCCAGAGGAACTTTTTCACTTGCTTGAGAAAAGATCTCATCTTGTTGTTCAAGAGCTGATTGGATTACCTCTTCATGAAGGCTTTGTTCTGATGACATGAAAACATTTGGACCCAAAACTTTGTCTTCTTCATCCCAGATGATTTCAGCAGCCGAGTTCTCTTTCCTGGGACTTAGTACAAGGTTTTCTTGGTCATCACAATTTGAATCTACATTTGAAGTGGTTGTCTTAACATTATCACATTCTGAATTTGAAACTTGATTTCTCTGCATGTTGTCTTCTTCTATGGACCAATCTGAAATGACACTTTTTCTTTTATCACTTTGAGCCATATGGAACTCTCCAACCTGCTGATCTATTTCATGTAATTCATGTTGACTGTCAAGATGCAAAATTCTTTCATTTTCCACCGTACAAAGATCTTGATTCTGCTGCAAAGTCTCCTGAGCATCTTGATCGGAATCCTCTAGTTTCTCTTCATGTTGCTGAAATGGATTCTCGTACAAGGCTTCCATGATCTCATCATCCATAAAATTATCATCCTCATAGTATTTTTCAAGGCTTTCAATAAAAGTAGAAGCATGCTTGCAACAGTCATGAACTAGATTTAATGATGGATAAGAGTCTTTATATCTTTCAATGAACAGGGCTTGAAAATCCTTTAGACAGTAAATACAAGCAGCGGGAAAATTTTCATACCAAGATTGGGCTTCACCTTCCAGAGTGGCCATGAATATCTTCATTAAGCAATCTTCGAGAAAATCAACCTTCAACTTGTGAATATGCATGTGAAATCGGACTAAATGTAAAGCAGCGTCCTTCTTACCATCATATTTAAACGTAGGCAGATTCCTTGACCAATATACCTTCGGAATTTTATTTGGAAAGCCTGGAATGCGATCTCGGCTCATGGGAGCATATCTTCTTGCAATCCGCTCCATTTAAAAAAAAATCTCAAAGCTACTGATCCCTCTGCAGTGGAGTCACCATGAAGCACTGGTTTCTGAATTCTTCAGTGAAAGGAGTCACCAGGTGAATGATTTCAGCCGTCTTCTTATGTCTGATCATTGTTCACCATCAATCATCGGATCTGAACTTGAGATATGTCCTGGTGCAAGATAATCTACAAGCAAACGACTTTTTCAATCCCCAGTGGAGTCACCACTATGTTACCACCTAAATCCACCTCAGGCTAAAACAAGGCAAAATTCAAGGAAACCACAAACCATGCTTAGTCTGGTAGCTAGCCCTACCAGAACAGGAGAGGTCTCTCTCCGAGTCACACTCGGTGAATAAATGAATGAAAAGGCCTGAGATGACTTACAGTGAACTACTTGTCTTAGGCTAGTAAGTGAAATTGAAAATAAGAAGTGATTTTTATGAATGACTATATTTCTGGGATGTTATGGGACCAATGGACCTCAAATGAATAGAGAGCTTAACACAAAGGCACGGATTATTTCGTGAGGCAAGGTAGGCGGAAATCCTAGCAATTTAGTTTAAGATAGTGTGGAATGGAGAGATTGATTAAGAGGGTGAAAAGGGCATGGACAACATGAATCCTTTTCAACAGAAGAATAAACACTGAACATGAAATTTTCCCACAGGCAGAGCAATAAAATTGAATTCTACCTTAGCTAACTTAGAAAATTTCAATGGAAATGAATATGAAATGAGCTATGAAACATAGCAAGATACATATGAAACATAAGAGACACATTTTCTACACTCACAACCACATGAATCTCATGAAACAGAGCCACTGCCTTTCATTAATCCTCTGTAAAAAATATACAATGCAGAAACAAAGTTTCTTTCCCACAGTTTCCCAAAAGTTACAAGCCAACCAAACTTTACAAATAGTTTTCATACAATATATAGAATGTGCCATGAAGAGATAGAACGCCCAAGGGATGGGGAGTTACTCGAATCATCACAAAATGAAGGTGGAGAGCAAAACATCAGCTACAAGTGTAGCACCACAAACATGAAAAATGGATTGGGTGACCCTTTGCCTTCCTTTGCCACTTGGATAACTAACCATCTGGAGTGAAAATACTTATAAAAATTCCTTAGGTTCTGAAAAACGGAAGTGCATATGAGTGGGCCCACTTACACAAAGTCGGGAATCCTCCTCGTGTGCGTCGTGCTCTTGTCCATTTAAATGTTGGAGGCCTTCCCGGTGTCCAAAGTGAGCATAGGATAGCTCGTTGGAAAGGTACTCGACTCTACTTTCCAGGGAAACTAGAATTTATGGATTTGGAGTTCATTCTCCCTATCAAATATCAAATCTCCCAAGACTGGTCAAAATGTGCCAAATGAGGCTGCCTCAAGGAAGAGTGTTGTTGCGGTAAACCTTTGAATGCCTTCCTCAACCCTAAATTGCACTCATGATAGCTTGTTGGAACGGTATTTTCGTATAATTTCCAACCGAGCTTGAATGTTGCAATTTGGAGTTCATTTTCCCTGTCAAAAATCACATCTCCCAATACTGGTCAAAATGTACCAAATGAGGCTGCCTCAAGGGAGAGTGCTGTTGCGGTCAACTTTTGAATGCCTTACTCAAACCCAAATTGAGATCATGATAGCTTGTTGGAAATTTCTTTGAGACTAGTTTCCAAACCAACTAGAATTTTTCAATTTGGAGTTCATTTTTCCTGTAAAAAAAAAGTAAATCTCCCAAGACTGGTCAAAATGTGACAAATGAGGCTGCCTCAAGGCAGAGTGCTGTTGCGGTCAACTTTGGAATGCCTTCGTCAACCCCAAATTGAGCTCATGATAGCTCATTGGAAATATATTTGTCTCTAGTTATCATTTGGATCATCAAGTGAGTCATTTGGCCAACCAATCTAGGCGAAAACTTGATTTTCCCAAGGTCACTCCAGAGGTGCATCAATTCTCCCGAGGCAATTATATTTTTGACATTTCTCAAAACCATGACACCTGTGTAAAAAGTGAAGGATGCTTTTCTTCCCTGGTCTAGTTTTGACAAAAACCTCTCTCATTTTTTCCAAATTCATCTTCCATTGCTCAGAAACATCATTTGAGTGAAACCTACCCCGATGTGGGGAACAAGAGATTTGTCGAAATGAAGCGAAATGAAGGGTATAGGGAGCTTCTAAATTCTTGAGGAAATTTTGGGAAGTGTGGAGAGATGTTAGGAAGTAGGGGAAAGTGGAATCTCAGAAATTGAGTGAGGTGAAGGGGTCCAAAAGGGAAAAACACAGGCCCAACCTAGAAAATTGCCATGTTGTAGCAAGAAACTAGGGTTTGTACAAAAATGAGGAATTTTGGGGATCTCAATGATGGGAAGCATTTGATAAGGTACTTTAAGGATAGGGGAAGGTGCATGAACATCAGGATACAAGTTTTGCCGATGATTTGACCGTCTAAGAGAAATTGCCTTCAAAACCTTAGGAGAGGGAAATGACCTTACCTAGGCACAACTGATGTATGAACAAGGTGTAAAATGACCCAGTGGAACTTGACATGATAATGTAAACCCCCTGAATGATGGTACACTCAGCTGAATGGTGACATGGACTGACATTTGGACAACTTTCGAAGGAGTACAAGCAAACCCTAGACCTAATGCCTAGTGACCAAAGTTTGCTTGAAGACTCACTGAAATGACAAAATTTGACCTTGAGACCTTAAAATCAGTTGTGTAAGAGCATGTTTGATCACTGGAGGAAGGCTCAAAGACTAAAACTAACAAGGCGAAAGAGAGACCGAGAAGAGGATGCCCCTACCAATGGACCATCAGGACAGCCAGGAGATAAGAGGCAGAGGTTGAATCCCTATTCTAAGTAGGAATTTGTGGAAGATACCACAAGCAGCATGAGAGATCAGGAAAGGATTGAGAAGCAAACTTCTCCATTACCTCACACATCAACTAGCTCATTCTAGCAGGAGCTAGAGAGGCAACATAGCATGGAAGTTTCATCAACCATGCCTCAAAGAAAGCAAAGCTTAGATATCAAGAAAACTTTCACCGAAATAAAAGCTAAAAATGATCCAGTGAGGATGCAACTTTATAATCATCTGATCAGGACAACACCTACCAAGCAACAAGGGCTAATGGCTACCTATGATATTCAGGAAAGGAAAATGATCATCAGTCATTTTAAGCCCAAGACACAACAACTCGAGTCAGCTACTCATTATATAAGAACCAATCTGGAAGTTTTCTCTAAAGATATCCACCCAATTGACCAGATTCAATTACATAAGCAAACTGGGGAGATGGTGTACTCCACCTTGGCAGATAAGGCATTGCTTGCTCACAAACTGCAAAAATCATTACATAATACCTCTGCCCAATTAGAATTGGAAAAGGCTTCCTCCTTAGCTAAGGACAACAAGATTAAGTCCTTAGAAGAAATTATCATCGAGCTTGGGCATAATCCTAAGGATGTAAAGGGCATCAAAGCACTAATCAAGAAGAAGGAGGAGGACATTGCAGCCCTCAAAAGGAAATTAAAGTTGCCAATTACAGTGCATCCACAAACTTCAAAAGTTGCATAGCAGAAAGAAGAAGAGGACATGGTAAGTCTGCTAATGAGGATGAATGAGAGATTGGCAGAAACAGAGCAAGCATTGGAGAAGGCAATTAAATAGAAGTAGGGATATTCGACCTCCCAGCCACCTGAAATAGCTCCAACTGGTGCCACTGCTCCCCCCACAGGTACAACATCAGTCCCTCCTACCATCCCAGCATCAACAACAGGGACTTCAACTTCAGTAGCAACAACAGGTCCAGATACTAGCATGGGCATGGATGAATTAATGAAAGCAGTAAAAGAAATGGAAGCCCAAATGTCAGAGCTTAAAGAGGCAAAAGAAAAACTGGCCAAACTAGAGGTAAGCTATGACAAATCAAAGATAACAGTGGCAGAGAAAACTAGAGAGGTAAGGGTCCTGGAGAACAAGGTGAAATCATTGGAAAAGGATCTCACCTTACGTAAACCTCTAGCAGACATCAAAATGATCTTGTGGACCAAAATTGGCCACTCTATCACTGACCAATGGCAATCAATTCAAACAATGCATGAACAAATAGAATTGATAGAAAGGGCCCATGAATCATTGGGAAACATGCCTGAGTAGGCCAATAGACTGATCCAGTTTTTGAATACTCATAGTAAAGAATAGTTAGCAGCTTTGGAAATCACGGATAGAACAGGCACCTTTTCGACAGTGAAAAAGGTGCTAACAATGAGGAATTTTGTACAGACTTTAGAAAGGAAGTGCCACGAAATGTAGGGGGTCGCTCAAATTGGAAAGTAGGGAAAGTAAGTAAGATGAAAAGCTTTGCCAAGGCAGTTTCAATCTACCAAAGAAATCAGATGCATGCATAGGGTCAAAAGGCTTAGTGTGAGGTTGTTCCCAAGGACTAGTAGAAGGGTCTGCCCAGTTTACTAACCAGCAATCAAAGACTGTTATCACATCAACAATATGCTCACAGGGTAAACACTTATGTTACAAATCAAATCACTGCATCATCAAGCACTTCAGAAGACACAGGACCTCCCTCCGGACAGAGTTTATATGACAAATTGGAAAATTTGTTTTATATTGAAAATGAAATAAATCATCTTTTTGAAGTCAAGCCTAACTTCTACAGGTATATTGAGGCTGATGAAACACTTGTAAAAATACAAAGACATCAGTTTCCAACAGACCAATGGTGGCAGAGTATGCTAGAAATTTTACCTAGGTAATTTGGATTTTTTTGTTTATCTACACTTGGTCAAAAAACAAGACACGTGGCAGATATAATAAAGATGAAACAATAGAGGAAGGAGATCAAGCGAGGACTAGGACGCGTTAAAGTGAAATCAAGATCAGGTGAAAGGATCAAGACAGCAACGCAGGAATGAAAAGTAAAGACACAGCTACTAACCGACTTCGTGAATTGAAAAATCAAAAATATCTTATCAGTTAAAGTAGCCAGCGCATCCACAATTACTCCTACATTTATTTCTGCATTTATTCCCTTGTTAGAGTAGGTGAAGGAAGTTATTGCTTCATATCTTATCCACAAGATATTTTGTAACTCTCTTTTTGTATAAATACCCCCCAAAGGAATGTATTCGTGGTTGGTGATTTTCCTCTTTGGACCACGTTATAGCTCTGATATTTTTTAATACAAAGGTTGTTGAAGTGCACTACTGCTGGACCGTCTAAATGTGGATTTGATGTTCTAGGTTCTGCTACAGAATTTGTGTGTCTTTCTATGGATCAATAAGTTATTCTAAACTGTGTTTTGTGTTTGCAAATTTCCTGTACGTTTCACAATCTTAATAACAGTGAAAAATAATAGCCTAGAACTTGTTTTAATACACTCCGTGTTCAATTCCTGTTGTTATTTATGTTTTCTTCAGAATTAGGATAGACAGGAATTATTAGATGCTTCTGCTTCTACTGATTCTTTCACTTTGAAAATTGCTGAGGAATTCTATATTTCTCCTTGATAATAATCATGCACTTTCCCTCTGCCATCATGATGAAGGATTCTTGACTGCCCTTCACCCATTGGCTTACATTCCATCAATTTCTAGATTTCAATATTGTTCCAAAACTGATTATCTTGCTCTATAGTATTGTCCTTTATCAGATAAACACACTCAGCAGTCCATCTTCATAGACTCCATTTGCCCAATGGAATAAACTGTTTCAGACTTGCATCCTAGCCCTGTTTAAAATCACCATCCAAACAAACTTAAAACAAAACTCTGCACATCATAACTAGCATAAAATACTTCAAAAAAAGAAACTTAAATTATAAAGAGAGAGCCCTCTCTAGATGTAGTTTGGCTAGAAATTGCATCTAAAAGATTGGTTAGTGGTTACCTCAGCCATATTCCCTTTTCACAAGTTTTTGGGAACAACTTGAGTGATAACAGCTGCTATCTGGTGCAAGAACGAGCAAGCTAGCTCTGTAATAGATGCCTCAGAAGACCCATGTGAGCCTGCAGTAGCTGTGATCTCCATTATTTTGGTATTTTCTTCATCAAGTAGATTGTACATGCCTTCCCAAGTAGTAATACCAACATCTTTGTTACAGGAGGTTTCTCTATACAAGGGCATCATTTCTTTGTCTTCAAAACTTGGAGCTTTTCCCTTTTTTCCCATAATATCCTGAAAACTGCTTTGTGTAGTTCTCTGCATTTTGTTGCTGCGGTTTCAAATGAGGTGAGAATAATGATAAGTAAAAGGTGACGAGAAAGCTTTAAATGTTGAAGACATATAAAATATACCACCTTACGTGAAATGGCTCTTTGATTAGAACAAAACCATATTTCATTAATGATTGCCAACTAACTCATTGATTAACATTAATGCACATAACCAGGTCTCGGTTTATGGAAAAAAGATTTTTCGAACAATGACCCCTAAATATCTACGATAAGGCAATTTGTGATTTTATTCTTAATATCGATGATCGCAGTATCGTAGATCACAATCTTGTGGAATCACAATATCGCAGAATCGTAATATCGAAAAATTGCAATATCACAATATCGCTAGATCGTGGCATATGACAATCATCTGTTAATGTGTTTTCTACAAAATACGATTTGCGATATGCGCCATCGCATATATCATATCAGTGGTTTGAGGTATTTCAGTGTAAATAATGTTTGAGGCATGCAATGCGATGAATGTTAATAGTGTATAATTTCGCATCGTGATCTTGCAATATTAGAATTCCGCTTGTAGGGAGGTATCCATTACCCATTTTGCGATGTGATATATTTTTTAAGGAATGATCTTATCCTAAATTATCATAAAACTTAAGCTTTTTAGATTTTTTGAGGGTATTATCCTAAGTTTATGATAGTAAATTTTATTAAAAAAGGAAATACAACCACTAATTGATTTTTTAGTTTTCTATAAGGGTCCCCACTTATTTATTAATAGTGATAAAACTAAATAAGAAGGGGGGTTGTTGCTGGCCACAACAATTGGTGATTCACTTGGAAGAACCAGTTATCTCTACTTTTCTTTTGAATTTTCTAAACTTCCAAAACAGAAAATTTTCCAGAAAATCAAGCTATATTATAGAAAGACAAAGTACATCATGCTTTCATCTGTCAATGATATTTCATTTATTCTATATTTAACTTTTAATTTTTTACTTCCTCAAGCTAGTTATTGTATCTACATCAGTCATTAGTTGGTTTATAAAGATAAAAACAAAGCCTTCTCTGTAAATCAGTTTTATGTATGCTCATTTATCATAGGTAGAGCCTCTGCTGCTAGTAGGCATTTATAACCTCGATAGGGTTACCTGTTACCCAACAATGATCCTATATCCTACTTGGAGAAATATACAATTTTCAAAGAGAAATCCATATCCACACTTATTGCTTTCATTTTCTTTTAACCCTTAAAGAACAATGCCTTGGTTTAGTAGCCAATTTATGACAGTGCCACTCACTTGATTTATCACCTTCCTGAACAAGCTAGCTCGTGATGAGACCCCTTGTCTTTTGATTGCAAGAATCTTGAGTCATTGCCTTGTTGTGGTATGCAGTATTGGTAAAGTCAGCAAGCTATAATATCTATGATCATGATAAGTCGGCTCGTGATGAGACCTCTTATTCTTTAAGTTAAAGTATATCGTTGGATTATTCCCTGAAAGTTGTAATTCCCTAGGTGGGGAGGAAATCATTGTTTCCTTAAGAATAGCTCTGGATGACAATGGTAGAGTTTTTGGAAAGAACTTTTATACATAGAATCTTTATTTTGCTATTGATACCTTTCATTGGACTGATATAAAACAATTTCTCACTAAAGGTCATTTTTTATCAAAATTTACAAGGTTGAAACTTGTATCATTTCCAAGCCTAGAGCCTTTAACTGTATCTTTCAATAATAATGATCAATTTTCCAAAAGAATTCTATTTATACAAGTGAAAAAATAAAATCTATAAGAGATACTTGTCTTTTTCGTGAATTCAAAATGTAAGCATTTACAACTGGTTTTATTATGAAAATAAAGAAAAACTAATCTAGAAAAATAGAAGAATGATCTCCTATGGAAAGTATTTTTTGAGGATTTGTCAATTAACAGGTAAAGACTCTCTTTTTCCTGTTAAATCCTGTAAAATAAAAGTAGATGGACCTATGACTTCTATGATTTGGAAAGGGCCAAGACACATTCCTTTATAATTTTGTATATTTCCGTTTTTCCTCGTGAGCCTTGTCCCATTTTAAAACTAGATCTCCCATCTGAAAGTCCTTTTGGGATATCATGTTTGAATCGAAAGAAGCTTTTACTAATGCTTGGTGATGAGCGTGAGTTATTTTGGCTAATTCTTGTTGCTCTTCTAGCTTAATTATTGCTAGATGCCTTAGTTGTAAGGAAGAATTTGGTGCTTCATCAATATATTGAACTATGGCACAACTTGGTGCCCCAATCTGGTTGAATCAAGTCCAGAGGATCATGCGGTATTCTGAAGATCACTGCCTTGACCTTTTGTGGCACCTCATCAATACATTTGAACCCATCTTCAAAGTTGAATGTCATCAAGAATCCTTGTCTCAAAACTTCTCACTCTTCAGTGCCATGGCAGAGCTTTGTTTCCAGGTACCAATTCATTGGTATTACATCCAAAGTGTGACAGAGTAAATGCACCCACTCTGGTTGTGGGTCCATTCCATAAGCGTAAGTCCATTTTGCTAAGTGATTATGCGAATCATTCCTCCCATCATATTTGTCTATTGGAAGCACTTTTAGGCAACCAAACCATAATCTCGTCACTTTTCTGTATTTGCACCATCCATCAAACCCATCTTTATGTGTACCCGACCATATTACATGCATAGCATGGAGCACCAAATCCAAGGCTTGGAAGTGATGCTTCTCCGGTACTTCCCTTTCAAATGCATCCAAAAATTTATCTACGTCAGTTATACCATCATAATAAGGCAAAATCTTTACCTTTGATGATACAGAACACAATGATTTAGTCATCATATTACAACGTAGTGTATATACTTCGCGCAACCTATTCCGGGAGTGTTCCAATTCCTCATTCGCATCTTATGTATAGGAAATTTCATGATCCCATGCAATGCATTCATCAGCTGTCATATTAACCCAATCCTAATCTCGTCTTGTTATTTTATGGATCTAGTCCAAATCATTGTTGTCTTCCTCATAATCTCAGACCGGTTCAATATAGCACAGTCCTTCTGCAGGGTCCAAAGTTACTACCATGTGGAGAAACTTTCTTTCAAATTACATCATCTGCTTCTTCAAATTGATTACCCCATTCATGTCGATATCCCAATCAATCCCAAGGAGCGCAAGGTATGGATTCCTGTCATCCACAATCTCTATCACTTCAAAATCAGCCAATGCACTCATGCCCTCAATATCTACTATCACTCCCTGCAATCTCCCCATAGGGATAATATTCTGTTAATTTTCCATCCTCAATTGAATCGGAGACCACTATAGTGCAGGTCTCCCCATTCTTTCACATGTTTTTTCAGGAAAAACATTTGCATCCTACCCAAGATCCAAAATAACTTGATCTATTTCATACACTCCTATTTGCGTAGTGAGCCTCATATCACGCCCTATTCTTTCCTTATGCTTACCAATTTTTATGGCTACGTGAGGTCCTTCAGGAGAATTTTCTTTACCAGCACACTTACTTATGAACTCCTACAATCCTTTCATAACATTTCTATTGTGTAGAAGCATCATACAGGTCTCCAAGAAGGTAGTAAGCATGGAGGGTCCGCTTCATCAAATAGCTTATCCTGACTTCCTGAGATAGAAGGTTGAGAGAAACTTTTCTTCGCTTCCATGAAGGTTTCTTTTGTGTGATCCAAGTCAAACCCAACCTATTCTTCTAGAGCCTTGTGGACCCACTCAATTTCTTCAATTTTCTTTCCTTTATCTTTGTTAGTCATCATTCCACTTCGCAACACGACATTTACATTAGGATCCTCTTCGCATGGTTCAGCCCTCATCATCTGTACTATTCTGGGTGGGCTGCTAAGGATGTGTGCTCTTCTCCTGCATCTTAGCTATCAATATGGGGCAGTCTTATATCCCGTGATAAAACTAAGTATATTATTAGCATGATAGGCACATCTAGCTCATACATTCCCACACGTAGTATCCTAGAACTTCGCAACTATAGCAAAATAACTTCTCCTCGGCGTCTACCAGGTCCTCCTCTTCCTTGGCTCCTTTCGTGCCCCTGATATCCTATGTGTGCTACCCCAATGCCTTGATCGAGAGGTTGAGTTTCTTTATGCATTCAATAAGTGGGCATTCTTTCCATCACTAGCTCATAACTATGACAGTTACACTCATTGTGACCTACAAATTTATCGAAGTTGTAGAAGAGTTGTTGCGGTGTCTGCACAAATTTTTGCGGCAAGTGGCAATTATACGTTACATGTTTTCCACCTACTTGAAACATAGTGTTGAAAATAATACTGAGAGGGGGGGTGAATCAGTATTATCTAGTCCTTTTAACAATTCTTCCTTATTTATACTTTGAATTATTTTTGCATATCAGTACCATAAAACAATGAGCATGAACAAGAAAACAGACAGTCACATCAAAGAACACCAGATATAAGGTGGAAACCCAATGTGGGTGAAAACCACCTGCTGCAATATGTCTCTATCTTCTTTCAAATTAGAAACTCCTTTTACAATGGTCTTGTACTGGTGCAGTCCTTTACCAGTACGCAGGCTGCAACCTGCAGAGAGCTACAACTCTCTCTCGTTTTCCAGTCTCTCCTGGAAGGGAGCTACAACCCCCTACTCTTTTCTTTCAAGGACCACTTTTCATAAATTTTCAAACTGGATCCATAAATATCAAATGATCATCAAGTACCAGTAAGTCACCCAGATAACCAGATCCACAATAACAGAAACTAAACCCAGAACACCTTCTGCGGCGTCTCTTGCGGCGCCTCCTGCGGCGTCTCCTACGG
>APFE031253800.1:0-18621 GCA_000404065.3 Pinus taeda | reverse complement strand
AAACAAACCTTTCCATTTAAAGCCATGAAAAATGCTTTATGATGTTTACTGAAGGTATATTTTGGGACATCACTTTCAAAGGGATGGGATTAAAGTTGATAGATCAAAAGTTGAAGTCATCTCCAAGTTGCCTATTCCAAATTTTCAAAAAGATGTTAGAAGTTTTCTGGGATTTACTGGATACTATAGAAGATTTATAGAAAACTTTACCAAAATAGCACCTCCACTCTTCAAACTACTTACAAAATACTGTGAATTCAAATGGGATCCTGATTGCTAATCAACGTTCGAAACTTTGAAAACAAGAATATCTGAAGCACCCATCTTGAGAGGACCAAATTGGAAACTTCCTTTCCATATTTCTAGAGATGCTTCAGATACAACTCTAGGGGCTGTATTGGGACAAAAAGATCTAGTTCCTTATGCCATTTACTATACCAGTAAAAATTTAACTCCAACTGAGTTGAACTATACTGTGGCTGAAAAAGAGTTCTTAGCTGTTGTTCATGCAATCAATAAGTTCAGACATTATATAACAGGCTATGAAACTTTTATTCATACCGATCATTCTACAATTAGATATCTAATGAAAAAACCTGTTACTAATGGTAGAGTTACAAGGTGGCTCCTACTTTTACAGGAATTCAATATCACTGTGTTGGATAGACCAGGAAAACAAAATACAGTAGCTGATTTCTTGTCTAGAATTCAGAATACTAAAGAAGATTCTCCTATAGAGGACAAGTTTCCAGATGAATATTTATTTGTAGTAACTACTAAGACTCCTTGGTATGTAGATATAGCTAACTATTTGGTTATAGGGAAACTACCTCCACATTTATTTCCTGGTGAAAGAAGAAATATTATTCAAGAGAGTTCAAAATATTCACGGATTTCTAACGAATTGTTTAAAACAGGACCAGATCTTGTGATCAGAAGATGTGTTAGAGAAGATGAAATGCCTGATATCCTCAAAGCATGTCATGATGAACCATGCGGCAGACATTTTGCTGACAAAAGGACAACCTATAAAATCCTCTCTTTGGGATATTATTGGCCATCCCTTTCCAAAGATGCAAAACAGTATGTCAAAAGGTGTGATAGCTGCCAAAGAGTAGGGAAACCTACCCTTTCAAATGAAATTCCATTACAGCCACATGTACTCATCGAATCCTTTGAAAAATGGGCTTTAGACTTTATTGGACCTATTAACCCACCATCTAAGCAAAAAAAGTATATATTGGTATGTACTGATTATGTCACTAAATGGGTAGAAGCCAAAGAATTATTTTCCGCTATTGAGCATTCAGTTATTAGTTTTCTTTATGAGGATATTTTTACTCGCTTTGGTGTTCCAAGGGAAATTGTGACAGATCAGGGAAGCCAATTCACATCCAACCTGGTGGAGAAGCTGATGGAAGCATACAAAATCAAGCACATAAAATCTACTCCTTACCATCCGCAAGCAAATGGTTAAGTGGAGTCTACAAACAAAGTTCTTGAAGGCATCATTACCAAGGCTGTTCATCTACATAGAAGAGATTGGGCAGAAAGGCTTCCTGAAGCCTTATGGGCCTATAGAACAACACAGAGGAATACAATAGGACATTCTCCCTATGAACTCGTTTATGGGAAAGAAGTCCTGCTCGCCATTGATTTCCAAGTTAAAACTTTCAAGATGGCAGTTCAATTGGGAATGGATCTATCAGAAGCCCAAAAGCATAAAATGGAGCAGTTGAATGAACTAGATGAGATCAGACAAGAAGCAATCCTAAGAACTGATCTAGTTCAATCTCAAAGAGCCAAGTGGCATGACAAATACATCAAAGAGAAAAAGTTCCAAGAAGGAGACTGGGCATTGCTATTTGATTCCAAGTTTAAAGATTTCAAAGGTAAATTTCAGACTCATTGGCTTGGGCCATATGAGATTGACAAAGTCTTTAGCAATGGAGTGGTAAGAATCAAAACCATTGATGAATTTCAAATCCTCTTATTGTGAATGTCACTGATTAAAATCTATAATAAGGCCACTCTCAAAGGAGGGATTTTGTCAAAATCTTCAGGATAATTCTGCAATAAGCTGGTGAAGAAGAATCCTTCTTCTCCACCAGCCCAGTCTTTGTTTTGTTTCTACAAAAAAAAATAAAAAATAAAAAAAATAAAATAAAATTGTATAATCCTGAAAACCAATCATAGATTGGCAGTCTTATACAGAAAATAGAAGGCAAAAATCAGAATCTTCTGATGCCCTATATTTAAAAAAAAAAAATCCCTCTTTCATTCTACAATTTCATGTCACTTCCCTTCATTTCACTCCACTTCATATCATTTCATTCCACTCCACCCATTTCATCTCATTTCATTTCATTTCATTCCGCCAATAGAAGTCTTTTCATGACCAGTTTTCACTCACTCAGTCATCATTTATCCATCTCCATTCAGTCACGTGATCATTGTATCAGTTTCCGCAGCTACAAACTGATTCTGCAGCTAGTTGTTATTTCCACAGCTAGCACCCTGTCATTCAATATTGGCAGTCAGATGATAGTTGAAAATAATAAAAATCAAATGCAGGTATGACCGAGGACATATTGTGAAGACATGAGGCACCTAAAAGCATCAACAAGGAGCAACTGATCAAAGGTTAGTGGACAAAAAATGGCAAAAATTCCAAGGTATGAGTAGAAATTTATTTTAAATAGCATTCAAAGCACATTTTTACATAGTTTTGAAACCATAGCTCCACTATATGCAATGATTGGCATTGATAGCCTCCATGACCATTCCACGACCTATGATTCCTCCACGAACCGTGCATTTATTCTTCAAATGGCCTCATGATCAACCCTTAGATTTAACTCGTGTTTGGCTGTACTTTGACACTCCACCTGTAATCATGGGGACATGGTCGATTTGATCACGACTCTCCTCTGCCGCACAAATTCCACAGCCATTTCATGAGCGTGTTTACGTCTACTCTTCTCCATTCCGTGAATTGTCTCCTGCTACTTGTTCTCTGTTTTCCATTTACAATCACTGGTTTTCTCCATAAACCCTATTCACTCCTGCTAACCCAGCCGTCTCACCTTTGCTAATCCTTTCCTCATGCAAACTTATTTTAAGACAGAAGGAAAGAATGGGTCTGTTGCTGAGGGCAGAACCGGAAGGGCCCAAGTTTATGGAGGGGTACCCGAAAGTGAAAAACATATTGAAGAAGCCACAATGGCTATGGTTTATTAAAAAATTCAACGGCTACAACAAGGATATTACAAAGACTTTTGCGAGGTCTTTTAACGACCCGGAGGTGGAAGTTGGAGACCTCAAGTTTATAGTCACCGAGGAATCCATAGCAGCCGCTACAGAACTCCCATAGGAGGGAGAACGCTGGTTCAAAAACAAGAGCTTTGACTAGAAGGCTTGGAGGGTTATCCTACGCAATCTAGGTATGGATGTAACTATTTTTAAATGAGGAATCCCTGTCCATGCTTTAGAAGAGAAGTGGGCCAGTTTATTGTTGATTATTCAAAAGTTCATTACCTGTGAGGGACGTTTTGGGTCAATGTATATGTATCACACCCGGTTGCTGATGAATTTCTTAGAAAACCAAACCCTCAATCTGCCTTACTTTTTACTGAATAGTTTGAAAAAGATGGCCGTAACTGTCTAAAAGAATTTGGAGGATGTAGAACCCCACCTGTATCATCACGGGCTTGTGAAAATTTTAATTGAAGTCCAATTGAAGAAAAAGAAGGATACCTGGGAACGATTTTTAGTAAGAAACTTCTTTCAAGATCCCCCTGAAATACCTGAGAGCAGTACAACAAGGAAGAGTAGGAGAAAGGAAACCAGTGTGAGAATTCAAGACACTCCTAAAGAAATTAATCACGAAGATAAGCTGCTTGAAAACAGGAAGGAGAGAACTGAGGATAAGGAGCAAAGAAAACCAAAAGGGAAAAGAAACATAGAAGCTGTATATCAAACCCCAAATCCTTCCCAAAAAGAAGATTACCAAACACTGTCTGAAAGACTAGCTTATCTTCAGGAACAATCAGCTGCATCCAAGAAGAAAGGAAAAGAAAAATAGAGTATGGAGGAAGAAGACACTAGTCCACAACATTTAAGGAGAAGCTCCAGGCTTAAAGGGAAATTAAGGACAGTTCAAACCAAAGGGCCTCACTTTATTGATTTAGGAGGGGAAACACCGAAAAAACCTCCAGCAATTCTTCCTAGCCATAGCCCACACCATACTTCTTTTTCTCAGCCAGAATTTGACATGAGTCCTTCTCGGCCAGATTTGGAGATCAGCCCTTCTCAACAGGATTTTGGGGTCAGCCCAAGGAAAACTACACCTGAGATAGACCCGAATCAACAAGAGATGTATGATTATATAGAATCCTTGGAGAAGACAGCCACAGGTCCAAGCACTTCATCTACCTAGCCTCATACAACACAAGACACTCAAATCCAATCATTGAAACAAGAAATTTTTGAATTAGAGGTCTTAAATAGACACATCAAGAAGGAGAATGAAACATTAAAGGAACAAATAAGATTGGATAAGATCATTCATGAAAACACCTTGTTACATCTTAGGCTGTGGCAGAAGAAGAACAGGAAATTGAAGAAAAAGTGCAGGAGGTTGAGTAGAGCACTTATCAACCTCAAATTCAGATGCTTGATGAGGAAGCCCAGGATGTTAGCAGTACCAAGAAAGAGGAGAAGAGGGCTATATGTGCTGGCAGAGGTCTCAGAGAACATGAACTAAAGGGAATATGGTCAAAATTTTGGTTGCATGGGGACATGCAACACCTTCACAGTGGGGGTATGTTGAGCCCTGAACTTGCATCTTTCCTACACATTTTCCTAGACTCTTTCCATTCACCTGGACCTCCTAAGCTATCAACATCATTACATATTAATCATAAAAGAGCATTTAAAGTGGTTTTTTAACTATGTCCTTGTGTTTGCTGTTTGAATTAGATTTTTGCTTATGAGCTGCGGAATGCAGCAACTTTCCGCAGCTAGTTCAACTTTCCGCAGCCGTTTTTGTTAAACTCCAGATTGCAGGTGTCATCAAGCAAGGTAAGCCACATGGGCAAGTTGGAAATAACCTGGACATGGATCAGGTCCTATTGGTCTAGCCAGATTCATCAGGAAAATACGTGGTCAATGGTGGTCAAGCGGTGGTCAAACAGGGGAGTCCTACGGCAATAGGACTCCATTTTCAAACACGTGAATATTTTCGTGGCCGTTTCTAGATCTCTGAAGGCACGTTGACACCTGTAGGCTGAACACGATGTGAATCCAACAGCTGCTTTCAATAGATTGCATAATCTCGGCAACCATGATGCTAAATCCATGGACGTTGTCTTTTACGTGTCCTCTGTCAATGTAGTTTCATAGGAAAACAATTATGAGTTTCTTGTTATAAATAACGTGTTTCCAAACGCATACAGTTAGTCTTTTTTCTTATGTAATTTCACTGTTAAGTTGCTATGCTTTGACACTAGTTCCACTATGATAACGTTGTTTTGAGATATAAAAGAAGACTCTGTTTCTACATGATTGCGTGAGCATAATTCTTGATTGATAACCGGTTGGCCGAGATTGTGCAGAGGGCCCCTGCACACTAAGGTTTTGTTCTTTTATTGCTGTATAAGTTTTATGTAGTGTTTCTTTAATTCTATTGCATATATTCCACAGTTATTCACTTGTGTATATTTCTTCTGCTATGATATTAACTTTTCACTCCTGTTCATGATATTACAAGCTTTGTATAGTACTTTTAACGCTGAGCAGTGTGTGTGTATGTTTCAGGATGGAAGTAGGCCTGGGCACTTTTACACATTTCCTTTTGCAAAAAACTAGTGACATGGAATCAGTCTTTCTGCTGATTTGATTTTCTTAGTTTTTTTTTTTAAATTCCAGTTTTGTTTTGTTGATTTCAGTTTAGTTCATTTGCTTTGTTAGACAGTTTAGATATCAGATTGCTCAAGTTGTTGATGATTACCTCTAAAAGCCATAGCTTAGACTACCTGGCGAGGGGTCAGACTATGAATTGATGTGATTTGATTTTAGTTTTATTTTTCTGTAATTAGATATCAGATTGCTCAAGTTGTTGATGATTACCTCCGAAAGCCATAGCTTAGACTACCTGGCGAGGGGTCAGACTATGAATTGATGTGATCTGATTTTAGTTTTACTTTTCTGAAATTAGATATCAGATTGCTCAAGTTGTTGATGATTACCTCCGAAAGCCATAGCTTAGACTACCTAGCGAGGGGTCAGACTATGAATTGATGTGATTTGGTTTTAGTTTTACTTTTCTGCAATTAGATATCAGATTGCTCAAGTTTTTGATGATTACCTCCAAAAGCCATAGCTTAGACTACCTGGCGAGGGGTCAGACTATGAATTGATGTGATTTAATTTTAGTTTTACTTTTCTACAATTAGATATAAGATTTCTCAAGTTGTTGATGATTACCTCCGAAAGCCATAACTTAGACTACCTGGCAAGGGGTTAGACTATGAAGTGATGTGATTTGATTTTAGTTTTATTAGATTGCAATTTTTGATTTGTTTGTGTGCAGTAGCTTAATTCATTTTTCTATTTAGACAACAACAATGATAATGGTTTCATGATCCATAGTTCATTTCTTGTTTGACTTAAGTAGCATCACTAGTTTATTTCTTGTTTGACTCAAGTAGCAGAACATCTTCATTTTTGTTCATCATTAGTATGTTCTAAGACCCTCTAAAGCGTTAAGATTTGGAAATCGCTATAAAGGACAAAATTGCCTTAAAATCTATATCCATACTTGCCTTCTAGAGTTTTCTTTCACATTAGGAGACAAAAAAGGATAAAAACCCCCAAAACAAAATAAAAATAAAAAACGACAAAAGTAAGAAATAGGTTATCTTGCACATATAGTGCGCCACACTTCGTCATCTTACGAATCCCGGATTGATAATTAATGTAGCAATTTAGGACACACTAAATTGACCAAACAAGCATTATCATTCTTGTTTGAGGATTCACCTGCATATCCGAGACTTGATTTATCAAATGGACATTTGTGATAGCTAAGCATGTCATCCAAGGCTTGAGAGCTCTTCAAGATTTTGTTCATCCCTTAGACCTTTTTTTTGAGGAAGACAATCTCTTCTTCCAATCTTTCACACTCCTTATTATTCTTAGCATGTTGTTTCTCAGTTTCTTCCTTGATACGAGTAGCTTCATCTGCTTTTATTTTAAGGGAGATGATATCTGACTTCATTTTGAAGATTTCTTCATCCTTTGCTTTTAGTTGACATATCATGGTGTTTCTTTCCTTTCCTGCTTCATCAACCTATCTTTCTACGACTTCCAATGCTTCCATTGTCTTCTCAAATCCTTGTGCTTGTTTCCTTGCTTATTGTAGTTGAGATTTGAGAGAGGATACCTCTACCTTGTACTAACCAATCTCTTCTTCAAGTTTTTTCAAGCTCTTGTATCTTTGTTCAAGTTGACTTGACAAGGTATCTTCCCATTTTTTTTCTTTAACCAATTGATTTGTCATGGATATGACTTCTTCATGATGCTTTCTTTTGCTTTGATGAAATTGCTTTTTAAGCTTAGCAAGCTCTTCATCCCTTTCTTGTACTTGAAGCTTGACAAGGTCAACTGTATCCCTTCTTTGATCTTGGTCACCAGCTAGTGCTATCTTCTTAAGTTCCTCATTTTCCTTTTTCAAATTGTTAATCTCTTCCATGGTAGTGATAAGTTGAGCCATAATGTTCCTAAATAGGAATTTAAGTGATATTATAGATGCTAAATGTCTTAAATAAGGGATTTAATGGGGGCCTGTTGGGCGCGGGATCCCCCAAGAGAAGTTTTGGGGCTTAGAGCCCAGATTTTGGTCAGAAATTGTAACTCCAATGTAGAGACTCCACATTTTGTGGGTGTAGAGCGCATAGCTTGTAAAAGAGTCATAAGGTTGTCCACCCTCAATTTTTTAATGTAATTTTGGCTGTAGAGATCTACCCATGGTCCGCGGACCATGGGATTGTATAAATATAGCGAGGCTCTAAGTAGTTTGAGATATTCATAATGGAAGAATGAATGATGTATGTGAGATAGGTATGAGGAGTAAAGTCTAGTTTCGGGTCGTAGAGTAGGAGAAAGCTCTACAACCGAGTGTGTAGAGACCTAGTAGTCCGCAGCTGAGTGCGCGGACCCCTGCAGCTGAGTGCGCAGGGTGAGTCGAGTCCGTAACAGTTGGAAGTATTAATAAAGAGAAGTTGCATATCAATTTTGTGTATTATCTCCTGTTTTGTGCATTGAATATATTGGGTATAAATTGCACTTCTACTGCTTATATGATGCGTGAATGTGTATAATTGTATTGATTAAGTGAATGTAAGATATAATATCTATTTACACAAAGTTAACTAAGATTTGTTAAGAAGATAAGTAAGATACACGGTGTAGTTTGGGGAAATAGTGCAGTTCG
Source organism: Pinus taeda (assembly GCA_000404065.3). Lineage (NCBI taxonomy): Eukaryota > Viridiplantae > Streptophyta > Pinopsida > Pinales > Pinaceae > Pinus > Pinus taeda. Next base: position 10,127 of record APFE031253800.1, on the reverse strand, counting down.
CTGCCATAACAACGCGAAAGTATCTCAGCCCCTGGTTAGGGCTACGTGAAAGATGATTATTAATTGATTGCGAGGGTATTGAAGGTTAGGACAGCGCGTGAAGTAACTTGTGCGAAGGTAGGCATAGTTGGACTAAATTGACACCACAAACATCTCAAGGGTGTGTAAACTTGGTTCCAACATCCCCCCCATATTGCTTCGGGTGAGACTTCAGTTCGCGCTCTGTGGGCTGGTGTTGAAAGGGCCAATAGTGTAGGGATTTGTTTGTCTAAATAAATTTGAACCTGGGTCAGGCCCCCTGAAGCCAGCAAATGGTTCCGTTACAGGGACCGAAATCTGCATAGAGATGTCTGATGTCGTATCATTGGAATCCAACTAAGAAGGAAATTGAAGGCTGGTTGGACATAAGAATTCATGAGTTCGTAGCACAGGAGAACATGAACCCACGACTGCCAAAAGAAGAGTGGTTGGACTGCTACATGTACATAGAGATCCACGAAATCTTCTATGCATCCTTCCCTACTGAGCTATACGAGTGGATCGCGAAGCTAGCAAATAGCCAAGGAAGGTGGAAACTTGATGGTCCTATTGTGTGGACCCCAAAGTTAGTGTGAAGGTTGGAAGCATCAAAGGATAAGATCACATGTTCCGTTGACCATTGGCTCGATGATATTATAGGAGGATTCATTACCGAGTTCGCGGTTGACACCTCAGTTAGCTACAGTGAGGCAGAGCGACGCTTTTTCAAAGGATCACGAGGTAAGCATGTAAAGTCTTTGAATACTTGGATTAAAATGCTATTGTGCGAAAAGAGGGTTATACAGTTACCTTGATGTTCGGGGCTACGAAAAGTGGAAAATCTTAGAGGAACGAAGGAAATAAGGGGCCATAAACTAGCCCCTTGATTTCATCTCTACGAGGGGATGAGGAAGAGCTCGCGAAGGTCTCACTGCAAAGTGCGATCCATCTGATAAGGCAAAGGATTTTGTGAATACCACCTCCACCCACACTGCCACTAGCTTCACCACCATCACCTCCATCTTCACCTGTACCACCTCCACTACCACCACGATTCAATATCGCAAGAACAGTGAAGTTGCCTATGTTCAAAGGTTTGGGAAATGAGGATCTGGACCAATTCTGGTTCGTGCTAAGGGCTGTATGGGAAGCGAAAGGAGTTACAAATGACAATATAAAGAAATCAACACTGTAAGAAAAAAGGACATTGGCGAGGGGCGAAAAATGTCACCAGAAGCTCATTGGTGACGATCAAAAGAGCATTCGTCACCAAAAACTGAACGTCACCAAAGGTGGCGTCACCAAAGTATAGGTGTTGTAGTGACATACAAATTTCGTCACCAATAATTATTTATAATGACGGATAGTGACCATCACCATTTCATATGAGCAATGGTGATCGACCATAGCCTCCGTTACCAAAAACTGAACGTCACCAAAGGTGGCGTGGCCGAAAGTATAGGTGTTGTAGTGACATTCAAAGTTCGTCACCAATAATGATTTATAATGACGATAGCGACTATCACCATTGCATATGAGAAATGATGACAGACCATAGCCTTGGTCACCAAAAACTAAACATCACCAAAGGTGGCGTCGCCAAAAGTATAGGTGTTATGGTGACATTCGAGGTCCGTCATGAATATTGATTATAATGACGGATAGTGACCATCACCATTTCATATGAACAATAATGATTTATTGTGATGGATCTTTAATGGCCATCACTATTGGTGCATATATATGGTGATGTTCACTGACTGTCACCAAAAATCGCATAGAAGTATAGGTGTTGTGGTGACATTCAAGGTTCGTCACGAATAATGACTATAATGATGGAAAACGATCGTCACCATTTCATGTCAACAACAACGATTTATGGTTACGGATCTTTGAGGGTCGTCGCTATTGATTTGTATAAATGGTGGCGTTCGTTGACCATCACCATTTCATATTTTTGGCGAGGGTCGAAAAATGTCACCAAAGCTCATTGGCGATGGACAAAAGAGCCTCTGTCACCAAAAATTGATTGTCACCATTCCATATGGGTGTCAAGGCACAATGGAATCGAAACACCAACCTCCTGCTTGTAAAGCAGGTGCTCTTCCATTGAGCTAGCACGCTTTAAAGAATTATATTTTTAAAAATTAGACCTTGAAACTTCATAAATTGTAAGTTCTACAACTTTCAATAAATTAAAGTCTCGAAAATATTTTACTAAACAAGCAAAGAAACATCAAAGATGTAGGTCCCTACCTAATGGTTATTGAAGTTATGAAAATTGGGTGGAGAGAAAAAATAGTTATGTATAAGAGAATCAATATGTTGAATACTCAATTAGAAGTGAAACTCTGAAGACATTTATAACCTATAAATGACCTATAACTATCAAATGCACCAAATATTGCAAAGTAAATGTCATAAGTGGATAGCATATGGAAGAAGAGGAGGCAGGGACTTGGAACCCGTTTACATTTTGGCATTCCTTAGCACTTGGCACATCTTAGCTTTTCTGACATGTCTTCGTACTATCTGGCACATCTTAGCATGCCCTAGCATTCCCTAACAAACCTTTGCAATCATGACCTCACAACTAGCATTGCATTTTTCCATGACTTGGGAACCTTACATTCACTAAGACACCTTGGAACTCCCTAGTTGTCATACCCTTTGTTATCCTCCATAATGTCCCAGGCTGATGAGGAGATCGACGGGGGTAACCATAGACCAAGCTTTTAGTTTGGTAGCTAGCCCTACCAAACCATAAAGGGCTCTCTCTATGAAATCACAGCCAAGAGATGACTGGAATGTAAAGGATTTTAGTCTATATAGCTAGGCTCAGGTGGGTTTTTGGAAAATTTAGGGACTTGGAACTCTATCCACCGGTGTCTTGTCTGGCAGGGACTTTGTCAAGGAGGCAAGGACTTGGAACTCTATCTAGGATAAAGCACCTAACATGCATGATATAAGCTCCCTAGAATAGAGTACCGCCTACCTAGAAGAGTGTCCCCTTCTCAAAATATAGAACCCTTCTCTACTGTGCACTTTTATTAAAGATAAATCTGTGCATAAAATAGTACTAAGAAAAACACCTAAATTAAGAGAATTGAGCATCTAAGTCAAACTATAAAAGTATAATAAATATGGATTTATATAAGTTTGGGAAACACTATACAAGCATGCTTTCATACAAAAACAATAAGATGCCTAAAATCGATGTGATTCTTTCATCGTTGCTATACCCTCACAACAAAATTGGAATCTATAGCATGTACCCCAAGGCTGTATGCATCTGCTGAAGGTGTAGATTGAAAGGATCTACTGAGATGAAGTATTATTGAAGGAGAAATGCCTTCAAAACAATAGATAAAGTCTACTTTGAATTCAACCCATTTGCACACACACTAAGGCTGCTACTGGGTACACTTCTCCGCTGAATGGAAACTGCAATGTATTGTAGTGCTGCTGAAGAAAAACACCTTTAGTGCAACACGGATAAAACTCTAACAGATATTGTCAATGTTGCCTCGGTTGTTGATGATCTCATCAATATAGGTAACAACTTCAATAATTGAAAAACCAAAAGATGAGATGCATAGATAATTTGAAATGACATATTTGCTCATACTTCATTATTGTTTAGGAGTGTTAGTATAGAAAATGCAAAGTATCCTGTTGCGTCTTTATGTCACAGGCCAAGGATGCGAAGAAATACATAAAACATTAAATAGCATGGTATAAGTCGATTATAGGTTCTTTTGAAACGAGAATGGAATTCTCCTTGTGCATGTTCTAATCTAGTGGGTATAGCTTTAAATAAGAAACTGATAGTAATGGGGTTGAAATTGTCTCACAATTCATGAAAAGTCCCAAATTTGTTTACTAGAAATAAGTAGAGCGGGTCGTCGGGTTTATGGAAGGGAACACCCTATTCACAGGAAGATAACTTGAAATTATTCAGGCATATTATTTCTCATCTTCTTGTCCGTGTGTTCTTTGAAAAGATAACCACATCCAAAGACTCAATAACAACTCTGGTAAAGTTTATAGATGTAAAGAAATTCTGAGAAAACCCTTCACTTAATGACAATTGAGCAAGGAATACGTCAAAGGATTCAATCTTGAACTCAGTCATAAAAATGAAGTTGGGGTATCTAGCATCTTGCCAACAAACCGACTCCAACCATAATGTGAAAGGATGGTTAACTGCGAAACCTTTTTCCCACTTTGTAGTATTGTTCCCTCTTGAATTCCAATAGGTATCTGACTGCTTAGATCCACAAAACTCGTGCCAGGTAAACTATGCATGATACAATTGTGTCGTGCAAGCTTGACACATGCTCTAGTTTCCCTCTAAAAGAAGGTAAGTCAAAATATTATGACAATCTTAACTGTAATTTGATCATACACTATTGAGGTATTGCATGGAATAAAAAATATACGATCAATGCACTAATGGAGAACTCAAAATAAATGAATTTCTTATTGCTAAAATAACGCCTCTTGGGATTCTCGTGTAAAGCACATAACCTACATGGCAAAAGCTTCCTAGAATAGAGTACCTCCTACCTAGAAGGGTGTCCCCTACTCAAAATATAGAACCCTTCTCTACTGTGCACTTTTCTTAAAGATAAATCTGTGCATAAAACAAAACTAAGAAAAACACCTAAATTAAGAAAAGTGAGAATCTAAGTCAAGCTATAAAAGCATACTAAATATGGTTGTATCTAAGTTTGGGAAACACTAAACACACATGCTTTCATACAACAACCACAATATTCCTAAAACCGATGCACTTATTTCATTGCTGCTACAACCTCATAGGAAAACTATAATCTACAACATGTATCCTAAGGCTGCATGCATCTACTAAAGGTGCAGATCGAAAGGATATACTGAGATGAAGTATTGTCGAAGGAGAAACACCTTCAAATCAATAAAAAGAGTCTAATGTGCATTCAAATCATTTGCACACAGGCCAAGGTTGCGAGTCGTCAAGTTTATGAATGGGAACACCATATTCACAGCTAGATAACTTCAAATTGGCCAGGCATATTATTTCTCCTACGTGTGTGCTTTGAAAAACTAACCACCTCTAAAGACTCAAGAACAACTCTAGTAAAGTTTATAGGTCTGAAGCACTTCTAAGAAAACCCATCACTTAATGACAATTAAGCGAGGAATATGTCGAAGGATTCAATCTTGCACTCAGTCATAAAAAGGAATTTGGGGTATCCAACATCTTGCCAACAAACCGACAGCAACCATTAATTGTGAAACCTCTTTCCCACTTTGTAGTATTGTTGTCTCTTGAATTCCAATAGGTATCTTGCTGCTTAGATCCACAAAACTTGTCCTAGGTAAACTTTGCATGATACAATTCTGGCGTGCAAGTTTGACACACACTCTGGTTTCCTTCTAAAAAGGGTAAGTCAAAATATTATGATAGGCTTAACTGTAATTTGATCATACACTATTGGGGTATTGTATGGAATAAATAATATATTATCAATGCACTAATGAAGAACTCAAAATAAACGAATTTCTTGTTGCTACAATAGCGCCACTCTTGGGATTCTCCAAGGAGCCACTAATTTATACACATTTGGAATCTTTACTTGGCCTGCAGAAAGATTAAGAAATGGCATTGATCACTCTTTTCCCTCCCATGGAAGGTCTATACAGAGTTAGCAACAAATTGATTTAAAAGTGAGGCATATGCGTGACAAATAGGAGTCTGAGTCTTCAACTCTAATTTAGTGGCAAGGAAATATTCAATTGTAAATGCTTGATCTTTTACAGTGTAAATTTCTAGATAAATGGCTAGCATAAATCTGTCCATTGTCCACATATCCCAAAAATAATGTATGTATGGACTCTGGTTGTGTGTAAGAGAGGGGAGATCACATAAATAGTCCATTGTCAAAAGAAAAAGTTAAAGCACAACATTCTATAGAGATTTTTTTTAAAATTATATTACATACCTTAGAAAGTTTGAAAGGACACAACTGAAGCTTCCCTCTCCTTCCACACTTCATTAAATATGCCCCTTTTCCAATGAAGATGTGGCCTACAGAATCACAATCAACAAATAGAATATGAAAAGTAATTTTAATCAATTAAAGTAGCTTTGTTATACCTGAAGCAAATGGAATATGAGAAATTGGATTCATTCTCTACAAAACATGATATAGCAAGATCTAATTACAATTTTAACTGAAACAAAGGTAAATTGGATTCATGCTTTGCAATAGACGATATAATGAGACCTAATGACATTTTCAACTCATACAAAGGTAAGTTGAGTAAGCTCGAGCCCCAAAATGATGGCATCCAACTTCTGAGTGGCGGTTATTGTATATATCTAGCTAGAGGCTATAACATAAAGATGTTTGTTATATGTGAAGATAAAAAATGAAAGCAATGTGAAATTTTGACCATCAACTATAAGTTCCTTTCAAGGACTAGATCAAACCATAACATTTTTATCAAGATAATCAACTCACCCATGCTAGTACGCTTCCAGTAGTTTCATGATAAAACTCAAACTCAATAAACTTCAAACAACATAAATTATCCAACAATAAGTCTGAGGTTGGTTACCTAAAGATTATATCATACTAAATTACCTTTTGCATCTAACATTGAAAATGACAGTGAAATAAATGAAGACAAATCAGTGATTATGATGGATGCATGTGATGAAATAAAATTAAAAAAAGACCTTTCTTCTTTCTACTGATGAGCCTTCTAGGGGATTCTTGGATGAAGTTGATCATGATCTGCTTTCTGAAATCAAAGAGACACTTTCTAGCTAATCTGATTTGACGGAAAACAACCCTAATGCTCATGGAAATGAATATGGAAAGCAATAAGCATCGATGAAACTGGTCTTGAAGAAGGTGTTTGAAAGTCTAATATGGATAGTATTTTAAATTTCTACAGCTAGCAGAGGGTTTTCCTAGTTGGGTTCCCTAGATTTTTTTTTGCTATAATGTGACTGTGTTTTATTTCTGTTCTATTTCACTAAAAATTGGTAGAGATATTTTTTGTCTTGGTGCAACAATTAGTTTAAGATTTATTCATTCAAGCAGTAGCAGAATTTCAAGGAAATTCTACACAAGGGACAATTAATCTATATTTTCACTTATATCTTTTGCAAGTAAAATTCACAACTAAATTTTCATCCGAAGTGTTTAGGTTACTAGCAAGTGGTATCACAACATATCTCAACATTGCAAGGCACATACTATTCAATAAGGTTGAGACTTGAGATACAAAAATCTTCCCAAGTTATGTAGGCAATAAAAATGCTGATTTTTAGTTCTAAGTCTATCCAACCAGAACAAAATTATGCCATTTTCAAAACCCTCTAGTCAAAGTTATTCCTGGCCTCATTCAACTCAATTAAGAATATGCCAATCTCATTGAGATTTATTCTTCAGTTCATGCTTCTAAGTTATATATTTATGCAACCCAATATATCATTTATGTTAAGTGATTATTCATTCAAAATTATTTAGTCCGTCTAGCGCATCTACCTAATTTTCTGATCAGTTTTTGGGTAGACTCTATCAAACATTTGTAGTAGAAAATAGAACACTATTTTAGTACCTAGTGTTATAAAAATCTAATATGGAAAAAGAATTTTGGGTTGTTGTCCTAAAAATATTTACAAAATTTTCAATCCCAACGCCATTTCAGGGAGAAGAATTTTAGTCAGGGTGAAATTTAGTATTATTTTTGGAAAATTTGAATGCAACTAAAAGAATTTCTTCCCATTTGCTCAAAAGATTCCAACACCAAATATGAGTGAATTCACAGAACTTAAGAATTGGAAATAGTTAAATTTCACTTCGCTTTGAATTCACAAAACCTGAGATTTGGATTATGGAAACACTTAAATATCACCTCATTTATTAGGATTAGAATTTCCCTGAGATGCAAACGTGTAGCATTAAGGATCTACTTTGCTTGTTTAAGGACAATGTTCAATTTATAAATAGTGATACAAGAATCCTTATATACATGCCTAACACAGTTCTTTGGTCACAACTAATGAAGCTGAACTCCATCAATACATAACAGACAAGGTAGAATGTAAGAGAGCATCTACTTTTCAACATATACTCTGACAAAAATAAACATCTATATGTTGCGGGATTTTATCCCCTAAGGCTCTTGGGTGGAACCCTAGCAGACTGAAAGTTGTCTAAATCAAGAAACATGCACATACACAACCATTATGCTAGAAAAAGCTATTTCTAAGGTGAGAAGGACGTACCTCAGGTCCTACGTTTGGGTAGTTCCTCAAGGTCCAAACCCTTCTTCACGTCCCTTCCGCTCCTTTGCCCTGCAAAAACAACAATTCCAAAGAATACAGCAGTATATGGACAAAGATTTATGTGGAAATCATTTTTATGTTATACAAGAAAGGAGTTAGTTATAAACTTTAAGACATCCATTCATACATGAAATTCAAACATGAACATCATTAACATAAAGAAAGAAGCATATCGGGAACAAGACGTGTTTCTTTATTAGACAAATAGAATAGTACAAAAAAGAGCAATATCACCTGAACCACTTCTGCAGGCTCAAAGCTCAGCCTCCTTCTGGATCCGTCCCGCCTCAAGCCTCTAGTAGGTCTCCTTCCGATACTCACTCCAAGATGTCATAACTAAGGGATGAAAATCCAATCACAAGGAAACAAGGGTTTCCTGTACAAAATGGGGGAAGTGCAGAAGGCACCAGGGTCTTCAGACCTGATCAGGGGGAAATCTCAGTATAATAACCTTTCTCTATACTCTCTCCTCCTCTAGGCCTTCCCTTTGGTGTCATTTTATACCAATTCCAAAGTAGTTTTTAGTTAGGAATTGGTTGGGGACAGTTGAGGCCACGGGCACTAACAGGTGATTAGCAGGTAAAACCCGCGATCTCCGCCCGAAAATACGGAGTTTTTATATTTTTTAAGTGTTTTAATACATATACGCGGGTTAGATATGTATGAACCCGCGTATACACGCGTTTAACTCAGGGCAATGTCGCGTACAGGGAATAAAACACTATTTTTTAGATATAGGACCAGGTCTGGAAGGAGGGGTTTCCCTAGGCCATGGCTGAAGCATCACAAACCATACTGGTTAGATTTGGAGCTATAACAGATGCCCCCTAATATATGAGGTCAGAAGGGGTACATGATGGCCGAAATGTATTAAGCGAGTAAATGGAAAGGAAACCTGCCAGAAACTGAGGAGTACTTCACCGAAAGTCAGCCTGCCAAAGCCAGACAAAGAAGATCAGAAAGAAACACCGTCTGAGGCGGGCATACCCAATGCTTCAGAGAAAGCAAAGTAAAGCATGTCCGCATATCAAGTACAAGCGGATCCACTAAGTATACAAGCATAACTGACTGTAAAATACATAATGGATCATCTGATCATAGTCGAACAAGTACATGTCTGAATATCACATATAAACTGTCAATGATGCTGGAAAATACAATGGATCACTGATATCAAAGACTGATCCCATAAGGTACCGACTGAACATGATGGATAGGAATGGTACTGCACTGTAAACTCAGGTGTCAGTATATAGAATGTCGCCGTAACTGACTGCAACATATGAGGGGGAATGGCATCAACTAGCAGTAACCAGAGCAACTGTCAAGTGAACCAATGAATGCTGATACAACCTGAGGTCTTCACCGACCGCTGTGGTACATTTCTACACCATGGGAATAAATGATCTGAGGTCGACCATGTGAGAAATCGTTTGATTACCGGTCAATAATGTATACCGTTAACAAACGCGAGACTACTCACCGATAATGATAATGAGCGTCAAGGTACCCAGTACAAACTGACAAGTGTGAATACATGAGCTGTAGTCGAACACCTGTAAGAATCTATCGATCAGGAGACAATGATGGTTTCCCACTGTCGATAGCGAAGGATCTGCCACTAATGACTGCAAACCCCAAGGTACTGCCAAATGGACTCTAGATCTTTGCCCCAGAGCAATGAGTCGGAGTCGATAGGGAAAGATCCGCTAGAAGGAAGGCATTAAGGCATCCTTCATCAATCTATCGCGAGTGTAACCCGTAG
>APFE031253799.1:0-126198 GCA_000404065.3 Pinus taeda | reverse complement strand
AAAAACTAATATTGAATATGTAATATTTACTGTCAAAACTAATATTGAATATGTAATATTTATATAATATTATATTGTAATATTTATTATATATATATTGTTAATATATATATCAATAACTAAGGATTAAAAAAAATAATAAAATAATTATGTTCTCAGAACATGCCTAATGCTCTCAGAATTTCTGATGAAGACCACTTTTCTAACGAAAAAGCTCATGTCCTTAATGTTTTTTTCTAGAATGGCTATAGTAGGCAGCAGGGTGTCAAAGCTTTCCTCAAAGCAAGAAAAGGTCCCAAGGTCAAGAAGGAACCCATTGATTGCAGTTCAGGAGTCCACCTCCCCTTCATCCAAGGGACCAAAGACAAGACTCTGAGAATCTTGAAGAAGCATAATATTCCCTTGACCTTTAGACCCCTCAACACTATTAGAAGTTCCCTTAAGTCTATTAAAGACCAAGTGAACCCTATGGATATGAAAGGTGTTTATATCACCCCTTGCTCCTGTGGAACCTCATACATTGACGAAATAGGTCATTCTATTAACTAGAGGATTAAGGAAAACATCAATGTTGATATCAAGCACAAGAGGAACAAATCCTCAGCTTTGGCTGAACATGCAAAGAAAACTAAGCATCATATATACATTGAGGAGGCTAGGGTTATCGTTATGATTCCTCATTTCCATCATCATAAGTTTACGGAAGCTATTGAAATTGAGAGGTCTTCTAGTAATATTAATAGGGATGATGGCTAGAAAATTAGTAGTTATTGGATTCCCCACTCTCTTCTTAATTTTCTCCATCTTTGTCTATGCTTTTTTTTTAGGATTAGTATTATTCTTATCAATTTTATTATTATTAATATAAATATTAGTATTATTATTAATATTAATATTATAATTAATTTATTATTAGTTAAGGAGTTTAGACTTCTGTGATCCATAATCTTGTTTAAGAGAATAATTTTGGAAAATTCACATAAGAAACCATTTGTCGACGCGTTTCGAACCAACTAGTGTGCTTCATCGTCAGGACAAGTTGAAGATCCAATCTGAGCGATGCCATAAATAGGGACAACAGGCTATTCCAACAGCTATTTTGACCAGTAACGGTAAATGGACCTCTAACAGCTATATTCTCATTATTCATATATTTAATAATAAAATTCATTATTTCATTTTAATTATTTAAAAAATTAGATATTATTTTTAATTAAAGAAACTAATCTAATTACCATTATGTTAATAATTAATAAAAATATCAAAATATGCCCTTATATAAGGGTAAAATGGTGAAAAATACCATTATCACCCATTAATATCAACCAATTACTATATATTACGTAATTATATATAATATTTTATTATATTATTTTATATACTTTATTATATAATATTATTTATTTCTATATTATTATCTCAAAAAGTCTAATTGACCATAATAAATATGTAATTAAAGGAAAAATTCCTCTATCTACCCGATTAACGAGATTATAATCCATAATATTAGATAAATCTGATATTATTTATTTCATCTATTAATGTGAAAGTTATTTAAAAAGTCTAATTTACCTTAATATTCCTCTATTTAACCAAACTCTTTAATATAATATTATTTATTGTTAATATGAATATTATTATTAATGTAATTTGTTTACCATTATGTTATTGTTAATAATTATTTATATGAATAAAAACCTAATTTCTATTACCTAAAAACCTAATTTTTAAGGGATTATTAAGGTAGAATTAGACTTTTTAAATGACTTTCACATTAATAGAAGGAATAAATAATTTATAGTATGGATTATAATTTCCTTTAATTATATATTTATTATGGTCAATTAGACTTTTTGGATAATAATATTAAGAATAAATAATATTACATTAAAGAGTTTGGTTAAATAGAAGAATATTAAGGTAAATTAGACTTTTTAAATAACTTTCACATTAATAGATGAAATGAATAATATCAGATTTATCTGATAGTATGGATTATAATGTGGTTAAATGGGTAATTAGAGGAATTTTTCCTTTAATTACATATTTATTATGGTCAATTAGACTTTTTGAGATAATAATATTAGGAATAAATAATATTATATTTATATTATTTATAATAGTAAAAAATAAAAAATTTATTACTGGTATTATATAGGGGTAATGGTTTGATATTAATGGGTGATAATGGTATTTTCAACGCATTTTAACCCTTATATAAGGCAATATTTTGATATTTTTATTAATTATTAACATAATGGTAATTAGATTAGTTTCTTTAATTAAAAATAATATCTAAAAAAAAAAATTTAAATAATTAAAATGAGATAATGAATTTTATATATGAATAATGAGAATATAGTTGTTAGAGGTCCATTTACCGTTACTGGTCAAAATAGCTGTTGGAATAGCCTGCTGTCCCTATTTATTGCATCGCTCAGATTGCATCTTCAACTTGTCCTGACGATGAACCACACTAGTTGGTTCGAAACACGTCGACAAATGGTTTCTTATGTGATTTTGCCGAAATTATTCTCTTAAACAATTATGGGTCACATAAGTCCTAAACTCTTAATTATAGAAAAATATTATTATTTTATTATATTAAAAAAAATGTCTATATTTCTTTGAAAAAATATACATGAATGTGAGAATCTCAAAAACTTCAAATAAAGAACATGCTTCCTGGTATATAATTTCATACCAAAAATTGCCTATAATATCTTAGAAAGGCAATATCTTAGAAAGTGACTCATATTTTTCATTAGACATATTCATGTTCTGACCTTTACATAAATGGCCAAAAGTATGGCATGAAGTTCTCTCTAGTGTATAATTTCATATCAAAAGGTTGCCTATAATATCTTACTTTTACATAAATGGCGAAAAGTAAACCATATATAAAGTCGCTCTATTTTTAATTTGTTATTTTTTATTTTTTTTTATATATATCTATACTAGTTAATATATCTATATCTATATTATTCTATATAATATATATTATATATATTATATAGGTATATATTATTTCTTATTTTTTTAAATGTTTTAAATTTTTTTATTTTTATGTTTTTTTTTAATGTTTTAATTTTTATTTTTGTAGGTCATATTTTTACTTTTTTTGGTAAGTTAGGTAAGTGTTTCTTCATTCATTAAAGTAAAAGAATCTTACAAACATGTAAAAGACGTTCAGTGGCCTTAATCTGTTTTTTTGAGAAATCGGGTTTGTTGGCCACCGAAACACATTATATGCTATCCAAAATCTGGATGTTTTATGTCTGTTCATCAAAACTCTATAGGTTTGACCAACAGTTTCTACTAATATATCTACAGAATCTACAGTAGACGACATATATAATTGTTAAAAACTAGAAAAATTCCACCACAAATAAACATAAAAACATCAACTAATCAAAAGACTCCACTGGAGTTGGGTCTCATGCACTCAAACGTGATAGCTCTATTTGAGGGAGGCACTGAGTGTGCTCCTCAATGTCTCTTAGGCGCTTGTTCTGATGCTAAACCTTAACTTGGATTAGTTGTAGCGATCTTTGAATTTACTACAGTCCTGAGTATGTCTTCCTGGCATGCCCCTAAGGGGTCACTATGGCTATGGCCACCAGGCTCTTCATAATCTAGTAAAGGTGCATCGTGTGCTTGTACTATGTGAGACGTCCAGGGGTGTTGACTAGGTCCGGGATAAGATCCTTCCATTCCTCCAACTTGACTTCCATGGCTACCTGACGGTTAAGATTAGTTTCCCAAGTTTTAATCAAATGTTTGGCATTCGCAAGCGTGCCCGAATAATAATCCTGAATCCCCTCCTGAAGTCTCTGAGTGTTAGTGCGTCGACCGCTCCTTCTCAGCGTTCTGATTGAGGGCGATGCGTTCTCCCTTGTCTTCTTATACCTACTGTTGTTTCCATGTCCTCTAGCCCCCATTTTTTTGTACCCCGAACCATCCTATACCGAACACTGTCACATTGAGCACAGTTGGGCAGATCAAGAGGCCCCACTACTAGCCTGAGCCAAGAAATATTCATGCAATCATAGAAGACACTAATGTTATAAAGACTTGCTATATAATAATTTTAGAGCATCACAAGACAGTCAAGTTCCGAGTTATGCCACCAAAACATAGCTCAATTCATCTCATGTGGGCCGCTCCATCGCATATCAACTTAGTGAAACACCTAGTAAACTAAAAGGCCATTGAAACACCCTCTACGCATGTAACAAAAACCTTGAACATTATCACCACTGAGGAGTTCCTCGTCATACTGAGGCCTCAACCAAACCATGCCAGAAGACACAAAAAACCATAACAGGCCCCTACCCATCTAAATTTGTAGTGAAACCCACCACTTGAAAAAGCTACTACCTTTTTGAGGCCGCATGGAACTTGACCTACCCCAACACCCCTAAACAAAGAGAAACATGCCCATGCAGGGGATTATATTGCCGAATATAACTGAGACAGGGATAGCAACAACGTACTTGATATATATAACTTCACGCCATGACACCCGATACAGATGACTATCATATCGAACGAGACCAAGCCATCCCATAAGCCTGACAATTTTGTGACTACAACACACATTCTTCAGGCCCAAATGGGAGGTAAGAGAAAAGTGATACCTAATATCACTTTCCATTCTTTCTGGTTGTAGTGACAGTTTCGACGAGCAACACCTCCACAACAAACTCATCAGTGTAGAACACCAACAACACAAAATAATCCAACTGAATCTGCTTGAGGGAGAAATACCCAGTGATTGAGGTGTTTTCCACCAAAACATCTAGGCATGGTATCACTTTCCTTGTGGGACCTTTCTGATCACACACCGTATGTCCTTCATCTTAACTCCACATCATTCTTGCATGCATGTACTAATGGTTGGCCGACTCCCGGCCTTATCTTCTAATGTTACTCCCGTCACCCAGATGCAAAAGCGGATTGCCCTGCCTTCTCTCACCTCGATTGGGGGGTCATGTTTTGAATGTTTTAATATATATTTTTATTTACTTGTTATTATTTTTTTAAACTTTCAATTTTTTTTTTAAAGTTTTAGTTTATATTTTTTCAATGTTTTTTTTTTTTTTTTATTCGTATTTTCATTTTTTTTAAATTAATTAATTAATTTATTGCAGGTCCATGTCGATTATGATCCCATAATGTGTCAATTTGATAATTGATTTTAAAGTTTTCATTATAATGGATCGAGTTCATCCCATAATGTGTCAATTTCAAGGTTGGTTTTATGTTTTTATTATAATGAGTTGAGTTCATCTAAACTGCATGCCAATTTGATGGTCGATTTTTAAATTTTTGTTGCAATATATCAAGTTGTTTTAGGCTAAGATTTTAAAATTGTTATACTTTTAACATTTAAAAAATAAAAATGTTCATTTTTAAAACAAATTATTCTTAATATAATGACTCTTTCATTCAAGTGTTCATTTTTTAAGTTCTTTTAATCATAATTTTTTTCTATAATGTCAATGTTGAAAACCTAAGGTTTTTTTGTAGTCATGATCCTTGGTTTTAATTACATGGTTGAAAAATTGTCAAAATTTTAAGGTTTTTCTTAGTCATGATATGTTATTTTTAATGTAGTTATAAGTATTTTATCTTTAACACCATGGCTGAAAATCGTTAGAATTTTAAGGTGTGATATTTTATCTTTAACAACATTGCTAAAAAAATGTTGAAAATTCACCTAAAAAAGACGTTATTTCAGCTTCAACACCTTTCAGAGTGTTTTTTGCACAAAAAAATGGCTTTTATTAGATTTTATTGCGATTTTGAAAAAATGTACAAAAAAAAACTTTATTCCAGCACCAACACTTTCATTTTTAGTTATTTTTTAATATTTTTTTGGTTTTTTTAACTAGAATTCTCATTTTGAGTTCATAATTTCTTTTTGATAATTTACATTGTTACCATAATTTTACTCTCAAAACCATTCTTTTGATCATCTCTAGACCAAATTTTAAAACTTTCACAAATTCTTACGAACCACAAGAACATGGGATTTTCTTTGTCATTATGGGCATAATAGCCATGGGATTCACATAAAATCTTCCATAACCCATGTAGAAAAAATATATTCAAATAGAAGAGAAATCCTCCCTAAAAATGGAAAAATAATCCATAAACATTGATGAATAATTATTTTTCATTTAGATATGCATTTCTTGAATAGGTATTTCATCATATTAATCATGAAAATATGTTAAAAAGAAACCTTAAGTAAAAAATTGATAGAAATAGAGAAAAAAAAAAGTTATACTTCCGAATCAAATCCTTACGCACGTCATTTTCTCTTCCTCTCTTTTCAATTTATCACTACACCTTAAAAATATGTATATAGTATATTTACATTATCACTGTTATTGGCTCCGCACACATCTGAAACATAAGTAAAGGACCAGTCCTTGTCCCACTTCATGCAGTGCTGCGGAGGAGCCTAGTTTCTTTCCTACAATTTCAGTTCATCGGTTTTTTCAATATTTTCAACTTTGTGTCCACTTTTGTTGTGTAGCTTTTGCGATTACATTTTTTAAATTTAAAATAGATCTATTTTAATCACCCATCTCATATGAATAAAGAGATCAAATTTGTGTAAACTTATTTCAAAATGCAAAAAACTGGTGTGTAATTTATTATTATATAAATTATATTTTTGAATGTTATAGAGATTACATGTGCATTGAATTATTTTATTAGTAATGATTTTCTTGTATTAATATATTTTAAATATATATCAATAATAATTCATATTAAAATATTTTATTTATAACTCAAAATATTTTTTCTCACATAAAATATTTTGTACTTCTAATTGCTTTATATGAAATTATATTAGGTCATATGTATAACTATTTAAATATACATACATATTTTTTTCATACTTACACATAGCCTTCAGAGTGGACTCTAGAGTGGACTGTAGAAGAAGCTTTCTCAACTTAATTACCGTTATTATTTTCAATTTTTTACCATAAACAAGACTCTAGCAAAATGATATAAACTAGAATGTTGTAACCAAAACCTCACATAATTAGAGATTTTTTTATAAATTTGGGAAGAGAATTACTAACTTTGATTACGAGTGAAACTGAAACTAAATCTATTTAGGGTTATTAGAATTATGAAATTATGAAATTTCACTTTTAAAATCTTGATTCTTCATTTTCAATTCTTTTTGCTATTTCATTTTTAAAATCCAGATTTTTCATTGCCAAATTCAGTCAGATTATATAGGAGAGAGGGAGGCTTTAACTTGCAAAAATCCTTCTGAACTCGATATGTATAAATGAAAACTACTAGAAAACTGGAAATGAACAATTTAAAGTACCTCACCAAAATTGGTTGCTATCCCCTGAGATGTGAGCTTTAATGGGACCTATTTTCTTCATCATGTGAATTTGGGAAGCTTGTGATTCACTGACTGATCTCAAAATCTTTGTGTCAAGAAGCAATAACTTGCCCAGACCATGATCAACCACGTTAGCTTTTTCCATGGCAGCCGAAGGCATTACATCCATTAACGTTTCTATAGGCTCGATCAATACTCTCCCGTGAAGTTAATTTTTTGTAAAGAGATTGCGTGTGATGGAATCCACCGACTCCCATGGCAAACCCATGTCAAGGAAGGCACAAGAAACTGCATCCCCACACACGTACTGCATGCAAGCTTATCCCTCAAACTATCATGGTTGTGCTGGGAGCAACAAGCACCCTGTTGTAGGCATTTAACTCCCTGTAAGCTAGGATTACGCACCGTCGGATTAAAGTTATTTTAGATCCAACGGTGCGCAACCTAAAGTTACAGGTTGGTGCATATTTTTTGGGCGAGTTCCACTAGATATTTCCAGGACTTTTAGTGCATATATCATCGACACATACACATAAAAATAAACAAAGCATTAAGTATTTTCTCCTTCCAACCAACTAAATGTGTCTCAGAAAGGTTATATGTCACTTTCAATCTGTATATCTGATTCTCGATTTGCAAGAGTCTCATCCATGTTCAAATCTTTGGAGGCATGATCAAGGTGGCTCTAGGGACACACACAGGACAAAGAAGGCTTATGGAAACTCAAAAATAAAAGTAATCAGAATTATTTCGAACTAGGACCAGAGCGTAAATCTCGTCGTCCTGATCGCAACAGTGTGAATGGTTCATCAATCCAAGCTCATATGACGAAAAATGAGCCAGTCAAAGTTTTGGTCAAAGTTGAGTTGTGCCCTAGATTTAAGTATCCTACAAATTGACTGAGTCCCAAGCATGGAATCTGGCTCTTGAAGGTAGGCAAAATTGTAGCCTCGTTAAAATGCCCAATATCCCTTATTTTTGAAAAATTTGAAAATGATTATTGTTATTTAAAAAAAAATAAAAATATATATAATATGGGTGGCGGGCCACCACCCCCACACCCACCAACCATGTTTATCTATAATATATATATATATATATATATATATATATATATATATATATATATTATATATATATATATATAATTTAAAAGAAAATCAAAACAGGCTGATGGGCCATGTACCCCGTCGGCCCTCCCTCAACTGAATCCCATACATAGTGGGGTGGGCGGCCATGACCCCGCCACCCAGGAGCTCCACGCAACAACCATGTACTAATGGTGGGGGCGTGGGCTGTCAACCCTACCGCCTCTCCACCTAACCCAAATGATACGTTAATACACGGAGGATTATGTGGGGCTGGTGGGGATCGAACCCGCGCAGCCCACATGAGTCGATCCCATGAACCATTGAACCATTTAATATAGCGCCCCATGTTACAGTGAACAAACCAACAAACAATAAATGTGCTCCATTTTATATATGTCAAAACACCAACGTAATGCGAAGGTAATAGGGCGGGCCGCCCAATGCGGACCCGACCCCCGAAACGACCATATGATGTTGTTAGAAAAACTGTAATGTGTTAAAATGGAGGGGTTGGGGTTTGACCACTCAACCTCCTCCTCATAATTCGGAAATCCTACCAATACACAACCGGCCTTCATTGCAATGTCTGCCCGACTTTTGACATATAAACCCAACATTTGCCCAGTGCGCCCAAGGATGGAGGAGCAGGAGTGCGCATGGAAATCGAGGTGATAATTTTTAATTAATTTATTACAGGTGGAACCATGATTGAGCGAAATTCTCAAGAGGGTGAAATTTTTGCAGTGTCCAAATTGGACAAATTTTATGTCGATCTTACACCTCAGTGACACGAACCTGATGGCATAGTCAGTTTCCTAATCTAAGCAACAGATTTATAGAGGACCCAGAGGAGGGAATCTTTAAGGAATCTAAGGGGAATCTAAAAGATTCCTTGAGTTCCAGATTTTCACTTTCTCAGAATTCATAAATTTGACAGTCGATTTTGCACTATTTGACACCACAAATCTGATGGTGTGTTCAGATTTTCCATTTTATCTATTATTTTTTTGGCCACTTTTCTAAGTGGAGTGTAGGTGTTGACATTCAACATGCAAGCAGTCATTCCATGAGATTCTACGCCACAAGATTGATGGTACAGCCAGCGTCAACAGTTTGACATCCTTTTCTTCAGACGACCGCTGGATGTGAGGTATATGCAGTGTGTTCATGTACTTCTTTTGCTATGCATTGTGCTGCACAGATCCCTGTTTGATGTTTGATGAGGGATCTTGTTTCTTACTTGTTTTCATGATTCCTACTTGATGTGATGCAGAATCATTTTTGGGATGTACTTGCTGTCATGATTCGTCATGTTTTGTTTGAGATCCCTTTGTTGTATGTTGATGGGATACTCATGTGTTTCCATGTATGTTTGCATTGAGATCCCTTTTATGCCATGTTGGCAGGATGCTCATCATGCATGAGTTTGTGTCATACTGATAGGATTACCTTTTTGAATGAGAGTTTCCTGCAGTGGAACATCTCTTGGATCCACTCCTGCGTGAGGGAATTTTCCTTGTATGATAGTGACATTACCTCTTATGTACATCATCACTATTGACAACACTTAATGTAGTGGCCTACACCATCTTGACTCTAGGGCCCGGAGACATAGTCCCTCCTGGATGAACTCTGTTATCAATATCTTATGTTTTCATGTGCTCATGATTGTCATGTTCCTCTTCTTTACAGCATGCAGATGTATTCATTGATGTTATTTAAAAATGCAATTTAACACATCACGAAAGTAAAAGGTCTTGGAAGGGTCCTTTATCACACCTAGACCTGGATCAAGAGGTAACAGAGCAGTCTTTGCGTGGATGTGAATTGCAAGCATGAACAATGGAACGTGTGGCGATAGAGGATGAAAAATCAATGTAAGAGACCATGCTCAAAATTTCCCAAAGGGTAGAGATAATGTATGGAACTCTACAGAAAGAGACAGAGGAAAAGGAGCGATTGTAGCTTTAGTTGCAAGCCACAGAAGAGGCCTGGAAGAAATGAAGCACAAAAACAAGAATCTTCAAACAAAGAACACTGAATTGAAGATACTTTTACATGAGGAGAAAGAGGAGAAACATAGTTTGCTACAACAACTGCAAGCAAAGGACGAGGCCTTGGAAAAGCTGCAGCATGTCCCATGTGAGGTAAAAAGTAGTTCTTTGAATTCATGTATGTGTTTTTATGAATATTTCGCTATTTTTGAAAATCATACTATAGGAATTGGCTCCAAACTGTTGAAGAGAATGGGGTATGAAGGAAAAGTCTTGGGCGTTAATGGCCAAGGCATTGTAAACCCCATCAAAGTAGAGGAATTACCCCATCAGGTAGGACTTGGGTATGTCAGAAAGGAATTTGGAGAATGCGTCGAGACAGCTAGCAAACCACCAACAACAGATGATGAGAAGCCCTCATCAATTCTTTCCAAATCGATAGAGGAGGTAAAAGATGTTGATTTCCTTTCGTTTTCGTCTTCACATAGTATGATTTTTGTTGGAGATGCAGAGATGCCAATTATAGGAACAAACATGAGGCTCCTTACCACGACGAGGCATGAGGAGGAAAAAGAACTTGGTGTAAATAACCAAGGCATAACTCAACCATTGGAGGTTATGTAGAGACATGAATTTGCAAGCTTGAGATACACCAAGGGAGAATGCTCGAAGGTTTCAGATTCTTCCAAGGCATCATCAAAATCGTCGAGAAAAGAGAATGATGGGAACACATCCCCATCATCCCATGACAGTTTCCATTGCAGGGAAAGAGCTGAGACAAGCTCTCATCGCCATACTTACACCAGAGACAACAAGGAAAGGTATAACCAGTCTCAACATTCAAATGTTCATTTCAATTATAATCATGTCATTAGTGATGAACGTAAAACATGGTATCGAAAAACATGTACCTTTTGTGGATTACATAACCATACATTTTCTAAGTGTTAGAAAAGAATGGCAGCACATAAAAGGATGAGGCGTGAACAACCCTCTCAACAACAGGTAAAGTAGATTTGGAGGAAGAAGATCTATTGCAATCATTGCAACAGAAATGGCCATCAAAGAGCCACTTGTTGGAGGCTCCATCTAGAGCAGCGCCTTAAATACAAAGTGTCGGTGCATAAACCAGATGATCGACAAGAAAAACCACCACAAGGAGGTGACCCATTCACATTGATAAGTGAAAAATGGTTCCTAAATATGTTTTCTTGTCATGGTCATGCTTTTGTAAATCATTTGTTGCATTTTAAAATGTAAAGGTGATGATGTGTTTTCCATCACTTGTTCAGCAACAATGATGTCTGGTCTTATTTTGAGTTGCATGATAAACTGTGAAAGTGATGTCGTGTTTCCATCCCTTTTCAAAGCAAAAATAATGTTTGGCCTTATTTTTGTAAATCATGTGTTGCAGTGATGATGTGTTTTCCATCACTTGTTGAAGCAACAATGATATGTTGGCCTTGTTTTCGTAGCTAGGGTATTGTTTCCATGTAAACTTGACCATCGAGTATGTGTTATAAACTCGTGGCAAGTGTGGGATGCTTGGGTCATTAATTGGTCATGAAAGTCAAGCATGTAATTTGCAAAACAATGTACTACAGGTTGCAGAGGTTGTAGGTGTCGGCTCATCGCTTAAGGCTCCAAAGAACAAAGGTGAAGGAGATGGAAGCGAGACATTTGTTAGGACGCTTGTGATGTAGATAAGGTGCAGAGAAGTTACAAATTATTTGTCATGCTTTTGGATGACGGAAAGCTCCTCAATGGGGAGGATTGATCCAGGTGGCTCCAGGGACACACATAGGACAAAGAGGGCTTATGGAAGCTCAAAAATAAAAGTGATTAGAATGATTTCGAACCAAAACTAGAGCGTAGATCTCGTCGTCCTGATCGCAATGGTGTAAAAGGTTCGTCAATCCGAGATTGTATGAGGGAGAACGAGCCAGCCAAAGTTTTGGTCAAAGTTGGGTTGTGGGCCAAGTTTAAGTGCCCTACAAATTGACTGAGTCCCAAGCATGGAATCTGGCTCCCGAAGATGAGCGAAATTGTGGCCTCATTAAAATGCCCAATATCCCTTATTTTTGAAAAATTTGAAAATGAATATTGTTATTTAAAAAAAATAAAATTATATATATATAATATGGGTGACGGGCCACCACCCCCCGCCACCCACCAAACCTGTTTACATATATATATATATATATATTATATATATATATATATATATATATTATATATATATATATATATATATATATATATATATTATTATATATATATATATATAATAATTAAAAAAAAAAAAAATTCAAAATAGGCCGACAAGCCATGACCCCCATCGGCCCTCCCTCAACCAAATCCCATACATAGTGGGGTGGGTGGCCATGACCCTGCCACCCTGGAGCTCCATGCAACAACCATGTACTAACGGTGGGCGGCACAAGTTGTCAACCCTGTCGCCCTTCCACCTCATCCAAATGATATGTAGCGAGTAGGCGGAGGATTTAATGCAGGGTCGGTGAGGATTGAACTTGCCCAACCCACATGGGCCGGCCCCCACCGGGCTGCCCCATGAACCATCGAACCATTTAATACAACGCCCCATGTTACAGTTAGCAAACCAACAAACAATAAATGTGCTCCATTTAATATATGTTGAAACGCCAACGTAATGCAAAGGTTATGGGGCGGGCTGCCCAATGCGCACCCAATCCCTGAAATGACCATATGCAGTTGTTAGAAAATTTGTAATGTGTTGAAATGGAGGGGTCGTGGTTTGACCACCTGACCTCCTCCTCATAATTCAAAAATCCTACCAATCCACTAACGACCTTCATTGCAATGTTTGCCTGAATTTTGGCATGTAAACCCAACATTTTCCCATTGCGCCCAAGGATGGAGGAGCAGGAGTGCACACAAAAATCGAGGTGATAATTTTTAATTAATTTATTGCAAGTGGAACCATGATTGAGCAAAATTCTCAGGAGGGTGAAATTTTTGTAGTGTCCAAATTGGACAAATTTTATGTCGATCTTACACCTCTCAGCAACACAAACCTGATGGCGCTATCAGTTTCCTGATCTGAGCAGCAAATTTGCAGAGGACCCAGAGGAGGGAATCTTTAAGGAATCTAGGGGGAATCTAAAAGATTCCTTGAGCCCCAGATTTTCACTTTCTCAAAATTCATAAATTTGACAGTCGATTTTGGACTATTCGACACCACAAATCTGATGGTGCATTCAGATTTTCCATTTTCTTATTTCATTTTTCAACCACTTTTCTAAGTGGAGTGCAGATGTCATCATTCAACATGTGAGGAGTCATTCCATGAGATTTGACGCCGTGAGATTGATGGTACAACCAGATTCAACAATTTGACATCCTTTTATTCAGACAGCCCCTGGATGTGAGGTATATGCAGTGTGTTCATGTACTTCTTTTGCTATGCATTGTGCTGCACAGATCCCTATTTGATGTTTGATGATGGATATTGTTTTTTACTTGTTTTCATGATTCTTGCTTGATGTGATGCAGAATAATTTGTGGGATGTACTTGTTGTCATGATTTGTCATGTTTTCTTTGAGATCCCTTTGTTGTATGTTGATGGGATACTCATGTGTCACCATGTATGTTTGCATTGAGATCCCTTTTATGCCATGTTGGCGGGATGCTCATCATGCATGAGTTTGTGTCATACTGGTAGGAGTACATTTTTGAATGAGAGTTTCCTGCAATGGAACATCTCTTGGAGCCACTCCTACTTGAGGGAATTTTCCTTGTATGATAGTGACATCACCTCTTATGTACATCATCACTATTGACAACACTTAATGCAGCAACCTACACCATCTTGACATCGGGGCCTGGAGACATAGTCCCTCTTGGACGAACTCTATTATCAACGTCTTATGTTTTCATGTGCTCATGATTGTCATGTTCCTCTTCTTTACAACATGCAGATGTATTCATTGATGTTCTTTTTAAAATGCAATTTAACACATCATGAAAGTAAAAGGTCTTGGAAGGGTCCTTTGTCACACTCAGACTTGGATCAAGAGGTACCAGAGTGGTCTTTGTGTGGATGTGAATTGCAAGCGTGAACAATGGAACTTGTGGCAACAGAGGATGAAAAAGCGATGTACGATACCATGCTCAAAATTTCCCAAAGGGTAGAGATAATTTACGAAACTCTACAGAAAGAGGCAAAGGAAAAGAAGCGATTGCAGCTTTAGTTGTAAGCCACGGAAGAGGCCCTCAAAGAACTGAAGCACAACAACTAAAATATTCAAACGAAGAACGTTGAATTGAAGATAGTTTTACATGAAGAGAAAGAGTAGAAACATAGTTTACTACGATAGCTGCAAGCAAAGGACGATTCCTTGGAAAAGCTGCAAAATGACCCATGTGAGGTAAAAAGTAGTTCTTTGAATTCATGTCTGTGTCCTGATGATGATTTCACTGTTTTTGAAAATCATACCACAGGAATTGGCTCCAAACTTTTGAAGAGAATGGGGTATGAAGGAAAAGTCTTGGGCATTAATGGCCAAGGCATTGTCAACCCCATCAAAGTAGAGGAATTACCCTGTCATGCAGGTGTTGGGTATATCAGAAAGGAAGTTGGGGAATGTGCCACGACAGCTAGCAAACCACCAACAACAGATGATGAGAAGCCGTCATCAATTCTTTCCAAATTGATAGAGGAGGTAAAAGATGTTGATTTCCTTTCAGTTTCATCTTCACATGGTATGATTTTTGTTGGAGATGTGGAGATCCCAATTATAGGAACAAACATGAGGCTCCTTACTAGGACGAGGCACAAGGAGGAAAAGGAACTTGGTGTAAATAACCAAGGCATAACTCAACCATTTGAGGTTATGCAGAGACGTCAATTTGAAGGCTTGAGATACACCGAGGAAGAATTCTCGAAGGTGTCAGATTCTTCTGAGACATCGTCAAAATCATTGAGGAAAGAGAATAATGGGAACACATCCCCATCATCCCATGACAATTTCCATCACAAGGAAAGAGCTGAGGAAAGCTCTCATCGCCATACTTACACCAGAGATAGCAAGGAAAGGTATAACCAGTCTCGGCATTCGAATGTTCATTTCAATTATAATCATGTCATTAATGATGAATGCAAAACATGGCATCGAAAAACATGTACCTTTTGTGGATTACATACCCATACATTTTCTAAGGGTTAGAGAAGAATGGCAGCACATAAAAGGATGAGGCGTGAAAAACCCTCTCAATAGCAGGTAAAGTAGATCTGGAGGAAGAAAATCTATTGTAGTCATTGCAACAAAAATGGCCATCAAAGAGCTACTTGTTGGAAGATCCATCCAGAGCAACACTTTAAAGACAAAGTGTCGGTGCATGAACTAGATGATACAATTGTTCAACAAGAAAAACCACCACAAGGAGGTGACCCATTCACATTGATAAGTGAAAAATGGTTTCTAATATGTTTTCTTGTCATGGTTGTGCTTTTGTAAATCATTTGTTGCATTTTAAAATGTAAAGGTGATGATGTGTTTTCCATAACTTGTTCAACAACAATGATGTCTGGTCTTATTTTGAGTTGCATGATAAATTGTGAAAGTGATGTCATGTTTCCATAACTTGTCGAAGCAAAAATAGTGTTTGGCCTTATTTTTGTAAATCATGTGTCATAGTGATGATGTGTTTTCCATCACTTGTTGAAGCAACAATGATATGTTGGCCTTGTTTTCGTAGCTGGGGTATTGTTTCCATGTAAAATTGACCACCGAGTATGTGTTATAAACTCGTGGCAAGTGTGGGAAGCTTGGGTCATTAGTTGGTCATGAAATTCAAGCATGTAATTTGCAAAAAATGTACTATAGGTTGCAGGTGTCGGCTTATTGCTTAAGGCTCCGAAGAACAAAGGTGAAGGAGATGGAAGCAAGACCTTTTTCAGGACGTTTGTGATGCAGACAAGGTACAGAGAAGTTGCAAATTATTTATCATGCTTTTGGAGGAACAAAATCTCCTCAGTGGGGCGGATTGATTCAGGTGGCTCTAGAGACACACACAAGACAAAGAGGGCTTATGGAAGCTCAAAAATCAAAGTGATCAGAATGATTTCAAACCAGGACCAGAGCGTAGATCTCGTCATGCTGATCACAACGGTGTGAATGGTTTGTCAATCTGAGATTGTATGAGGGAGAATGAGCCAGTCAAAGTTTCAGTCAAAGTTGGGTTGTGGGAAAGGTTTAAGTGTCCTACAAATTGATCAAGTCCAGAGCATGTAATCTAGCTCCTGAAGTCTAGTGAAATTGTGGCCTCATTAAAATGCCCAATATCCCTTATTTTTGAAAAAATTGAAAATGACTATATATGTGTGTGTGTGTGTGTGTGTGTGTGTGTATGTGGGTGGCGGGCCACCACCCCTGCCACCCACCAAACTTGTTTACATATATATATATTTATATATATTATATATATACAAAAAATCAAAATAGGCCGACGGGCCATGTCCCTTGTCGGCCCTCCTTCAATTGAATCCCATACATATTGGGGTGGGTGGCCATGACCCCGCCACCCTGGAGCTCCATGCAACAACCATGTACTAATCGTGGGGGTGCAGGCTGTCAACCTCGCCGCCCCTCCACCTCACCCAAATGATATGTAGCCAGTACGTGGAGGATTTAATGTGAGGTTGGCGAGGATCGAACCTGCTAGGCCCACGTGGGCCAGCCCCCATCGGGCATTTTACCATCGAACCATTTAATACATCGCCCCATGTTACAGTCAACAAACCCACAGACAATAAATCTGCTCCATTTAAATTTCAAAATGCCAACGTAATGTGAAGGTTACATGGAGGGTTGCCCAATGTAGACTTGACCCCTGAAATGACCATATGCGATTGTTAGAAAAATTGTAATATGTTAAAATGGAGGGGTCGAGGTTTGAACACCCCACCTCCTCCTCATAATTCAGAAATCCTATCAATACACCAACGACCTTCATTGCAATGTCCGCCCAACTTTTCACATATAAACCCAACATTTGCCTAGTGCGCCCAAGGGTGGAGGAGAAAGAGTGTGCATGAAAATCGAGGCGATAATTTTTAACTAATTTATTGCAGGTGGAACCATGATTGACCGAAATTCTCAAAAGGATGAGATTTTTGCAGTGTCCAAATTGGACAAATTTTATATTGATTTACACCTCTCAGTGACATGAACCTGATGGTGCAGTCAGTTTCTTGATCTGAGCAACAGATTTGCAGAGGACCTAGAGAAGGGAATCTTTAAGGAATCTAGGGGGAATCTAAAAGATTCCTTGAGCCCCAGATTTTCATTTTCTCAGAATTCAAAAATTTTACAATCGATTTTGCATTATTTGACACAAAAAATCAGATGGTGTGTTCATATTTTCCATTTGCTCACTTCATTTTTCGGCCACTTTTCTAAGTGGAGTGCGGGTGTTAGCATTCAACATGCAAGTAGTCATTTCATGAGGTTCAACGTTGCAAGAATTATGGCACAACCAGCTTCAGCAGTTTGACATTCTTTTCTTCACACAGCCCCTGGATGTGAGGTATGTGCAGTGTGTTCATGTACTTCTTTTTCTATGCATTGTGCCGCACAGATCCCTATCTAATGTTTGATGTGGGATCTTGTTTCTTACTTGTTTTCATGATTCCTTCTTGATGTGATGTGGTATCATTTGTAGGATGTACTTGTTGTCATGATTCGTCATGTTTTGTTTGAGATCCCTTTGTTGTATGTTGATGGGATACTCATGTTTTTCCATGTATGTTTGCATTGAGATCCCTTTTATGCCATGTTGGTGGGATGCTCATCATGCATGAGTTTATGTCATACTAATAGGAGTACCTTTTTGAATGAGAGTTTCCTGCAATGGAACATCTCTTGGAGCCACTCCTGCATGAGGCCATTTTCGATGTTCGCAAAAACCATGGTAAAGAAACCCTTTGAACCTAGGTGTAGGTCAACGCTTCCTTTTGGTTTCTAGTGGTATCTTATCCACATTTGTAAGGCTTTTTCAGTGGGCCATAAACCCATGAATTTGCAAATGATTGCATAGGTTTGCATATGGTCCTTGTGCTCCTACAGAGCAGGCTCATTTAACGTAACTCTGGGAGTTACAACAACTTTGGGCTTACATGGGCCCATGTGAGCTTTGTTTTTTGTACCCTGTTCCTTGTCTTCTTCCTCATTTTCTTTAATAATAATTTTCTCCTTAGATTTATGTCCATCTTGTTCCTCTTCACTGTTCCTATTCCTTCCCTTTGAAGGTCCTCTATCATATTCCATAGGTTTTTTTCCCTGCTGGTCATGGCATGCTTGAAGGAGGGAGTGGAGCTCCCTCCTTTGCGCCCCTCCATGGATCGCCGCCCTTGCAACAGCTTTGTAACCCTAGTTTTTTGTTTTTTCGCCTTCAACCGCCAGCTCCGGGAACATTGAATTTATCAAAATATTATATTCCCTGCATATGGAGCTTCTTCACTTGACGTCCTCATACACCATTGGAATGGCCCTTGTTGCATTTTGTATTCATTATCCAAAGGAAATATTACATTGCTATCATTCTAGAACCCACATGAAAACAAAGTTAACCCAAAAAATGAGTATCACCCAAATCAATAGACATTAGAGCCAAAATATGTTCATATGATTAACAGTGATCAAAACTATAGTCAAATTATAATCCATCTATAACATCAAAACATCAAACTAGACTATCTATACCATTGTAACATATAACCAACTAAGGCACACAAGATGCACATAGAAAAAACCATAAGCATACATAAGGCACACAAAACCATCCATAAGCATCCATGAAAAACTAGAGGGTGCACAAAACCATCCATAAGAATTCCTAAAAACTAGTAGGTGCAAAAAATCATCCATAAGCATCCATAAGGTGCACAAAAACATAAGAAAATACACGTTGTTGAAAAACCCAGGAATTGCAACAATTTTAGTGCCAAGAGGAGACTTTAAACAACAACCACCTCCAAGACAAAAGATTTGTATATGTACCAATGACCCATGATATGAAACTACTAAAAGCTCTTGTAAACCATAAGGCACCCAAAAATGCTCAACATAACACATATATGATAATTGAAAGAAAGGGTGGTCGCACCAAATAGCCTGGAAACCGTTTCTTCAATAAGAACCATAAACATAGTTTACCACAAAATGAAAAAACAATTTCACCATCATACCAATCATATCCATAACTGCATATATATGAATCTGAGTGACTATAAAGAAACCAAATATAAGGGCTAAAGGTCCTCCAAAGAAACCCTAGAGCAACATTCAGATCCAATTTGACACTATGATATCCAAAAGGAGTGGAGAAAGATAACAAACAAAAAAATACCATAGTTATATACTCTACAACCAAAATATATGTGGACCATCTTGAAGAATCCATACCTAAAGGAAATACAAAAATGTATGACAAAAACACTTGAAATTGCCATTTCTAGTCATTATAAGAGGAAAGTAGAGTAGGTGCCTGGGAACTATTACTCAGAGGATCTGTGAGGTCACCAGAGGCTGAACCACTCATGAGGCATAATATTTGGTTGCAAAGCATACATTTGATGTCCTCTAATGAGGAGAAAACATTATAATTCTCCACTTGTTTGTCTTTGAAATAAGGCGCAATAGAGTATCCATTTGTTGATGTAAAGCCAAAGAATTCATAAAATGGATCTTCCTTTTCCCGAATCTAACAGGATTAGGAACCCATTTCATATCCTCCCCCACCAACTCTAAATCTAAGTGAGACGATCGATCCCCTGTCTCTTTCATCTCCAACAATAAGATTTTCTTCCTCATCTCCAGAGGCATCACATCAAAGAAGGTAGTAAAAGAGTCATAGGCAAATGGACGAACACTTTTGCGCCCTATATTACCTCCACCACCCCTCCTACAACTCATTCTCTTTCCAAGAGGCATGACTCATGCACAGATTGGAGGGGGGCACACACTTGAGTATGGTGATACTTGGGTGAACTTCTCATGGTCGAGACCATGAGATGAAGTCTTGGTGGAACCTTTAGTGGGGGAGCTATGGTGGAAGAGACTCATATGATGATGATATGGTTGGGTGACCGAGTTCACTAGACCGGGATTAACAGGCTTGGATGAAGATGACCGATTGTCGTGATGGGTCTACTTAGTTCGAAAACATGGGCAACTTAGTCATGGACATTAGGTTGGAGATATGGAGCACGACAATCTAGGGACATTATGCAAGAGCACTTGTAGAGGTGTCACTTATGGGCATCCAATGAGGAGTGCCAAGGTAGGGATGTTGTGTAGGTGGATTTTCTAGTGTGACATGGAGATGTTTTTATTATGAGCCGATGGAGAGTTTTTTCACTCTTGTACAACAAGGCCATGGACTGAATGGAGTTGTGAGTAGACTATGGAGCATTCCTACTACATGAAGAGCTGAGGCATCTTGGAAAGACCTTTGGGACGAGACTTGTATGCTTGCTAGATGTTGGTTGGAGATGACTCATGGAGCTCATGATGACATGAGGTTGAGACTTTTAGGGACTTCATGTATGGTGGAATTAGAGGATCTGATGCATTGAGGAGCTAAGGTCAGAGACATTGATGCAGGATGGGGTGCATACTTTTGAGTACATGTATGGGCATGCTTGAAAGCATGACTTGATGTGGAGGATTGATATGAGACACTTTGGAGTGATGGAGTTACAACGATGATGATGCCTTGGTGGCAACACTTGGGCATGGGTTGAGTCGAGACTTAACCACTTTGACACACAGGAGATGAGATAGGTGTATACTTGTTTCTATGGCAGACTTGAGGGATGGCACATTATAGATATGATGGAGGTGGTTTCATAGACCTGAATGTGGCACATTGAGAGTCAGAGTTTGATGAGAGGATCTCTTCACTTTGAGGAGATGGATGTTTTGTAGATGGATGATGATGTTGGATAGATGCGGTTGATTTCATGCAACACATTGGTACCAAACATCATTGACATCATGTTGCAGATAAGATGAAGGCTACTTCATGGACCTGGGCATGGCTTACACTTATATGGATATGGATTCTTGATCAAGTTGATGTTGTGATAGGATTCTGAGAAACGAATGATGATGGCATGAGGATGTTCACTCTCATGGTTTGGGTGTGACAGTTGGATTAGCTACCCAGCTAGTTTGAATCATGGGGTCTGGAAGCATGCAGAGATGTGTTAGCATTGTGTTGGAGTATCATGGCAGCAGTTCACATGAGGACGACACATGATGAGGTCGACACGATATGTTGCAGGAGGCATGTAGCTTGAGATGGAGGGACCAATCTTCCACAATGGGAGCAGCATGTGGAGATTGCAACGAGATGGTTGATGATCATGGATTGAGATGATTTTCTGATGTATGACATATCAATGGGGTATATGCCTTGGTATGGGTATCTTGGTGATACATGGTTGTCGGGATGAGGAATTGTCGAGGATGACAATGATTTCAAGTGGGGGAGAATGTGAGGACCACAAGCTACAGGGAGGCCTGCGGTGCAGATGGGAAAGCTACGGCCACGTGGAGGTCACGTGAAGTGAAGAAATGATTGTGCGATGAGTTTTGGATGTGGGAAAATTATATCCGTGAGGCAGTCTCGGGTGCCCTAACGGATGGGCGGGTCGACGGGTGGATGATGAGCAGATGGGGCGGTCGACCATGGAGATGGGTGGGCCGATGAGTTGAAATATGGTGAGGCCGATGTGTTAAACGATGGAGAGGTGAGTCGGCTGGGCGTTCAAGTGTTCGAGTAGACACATATATATGTGCGACAAGTTGGAGTTGGAGAATCACACAACGAGCTCGCATAGCTTGGTGAGTTCTACGGTGAAGTGTACAGATGAGCCTGCACGACGAGTAGAGCGTGTGGAGATAACCGGCAGGGTGAATGGAGCGTTTGGGAGGCAACCGGGTAGGGCATTGGGTGGACATCGTAGGGCGGCCAGGCGGAGTTGAACGTGCTGAATGGGCGACCTGGGTAGGGTGCACTGTGCATGGTGAAATGTTGTAGAGTTGGTCGTGTGGACGGGCGACCCGAGTTGGGCACGTCGTGCAAGGCTGAACGACGGCCGTCCGGAGTTGGGCATCCGTGTAGAGTTGAACGATGGGCGAACCGAGTTGGGCATCCATGCAAAGCTAAATAGGTCGTCCGTGCAGGGCTGAACGGCAGGTTGATAGTTTGTGCAGGATGACACGGTGAGGGAATTAACCGAACGAAGGGTGGTTGAACTGGAGGTCGTGAACGAGAGTTTTTGTAGGCGATACTATGTGCGGCCCACTGAACGAAGGGAGGTCAAAACCGTGAACGAGAGTTCAAGTGAGTGGCAACACAGGTGCATGTGCGGCTACAGAACGAAGGAACGGTTGGGCTGAATGATAATGTCGGGCAGGGTAACACAGTTTGGGCATTTGCTGAATGAACGGTGAGCAAGCCAGGTGAAGACGTGCAATGGGTGAACGAAGTATTGGGAGATTCGTGTGGAAACAGTTCAGAGGTGCCGACGAGCTGGGCAACCGAGTTTGCCAAATTTGTGAAAATTTGGCTAATTGTATATTTGGGGTTTCCTCCAAGATTTCAGTTATGTTATGAAAATTGAAGATTATATATATATATTGATTCGGGCAGACTCACATCAGGGAGTTGCTTCTCCCTTTATACTGTTGTGAAATTGTTCATGTTATTGTTGTTTATGATGAATGTTAATGGTTTCATCATGTATAAAGGATAAACTAATACTGGGTAACGAAAAATAAACTAAGCATGAATGTTAGGTGTAGTCCACGATCATAAGTATTGGTGAAAAGAAAGTGGTCAGTGGTGCCGCACCTCGCTATAGTGCGGTTGGAAGAAAACTGCTAGTGTAGGGGCATGACACTCTCCTTCCAACCAACTAAATGTATCCGAGAAAGGTTGTATATCACAGTCAATCTGTACATCTGACTCCTTACGTTCTCTGCAATGTATTTGATTTTTTGCATTTTATAGAATAATCTTTAGTATATTTGTCCAAAAATAATGGAATGTCGTAGTATCTGTCTTTTGAATTGATTTAGTTTCTGATTTTCATTCAAAATAAGGATAGGCCAACTTTAATCCGTAAGTATTAAAAGTATCTATTTATTAGAAATTGTCTCTTTCTTTTTCTTTTTTTGAGTTAGAATAAATTTTATTGAAATTATAAATTTGAATTTGACCAAATTGACAATTGTTAATTAAGTAATATAAATTTGAATTAAAAGTTAATAATAAATAATATTTAATAATTAAAATAATATTAAATTGAATAGAAAAAAGATTTAAATAAGAATTATTTTAAAATAAATTAAATAAGAATAATTGTGTCTAGAGGTTTTATTCAATTAGTATAAAAGTGATGTGTAGGTGTAATGTAAAAAAATTGTAAACATTTTCACATGTCTCTTTAATATGTTAAATTTATGTTAATATGTCCCATTTATAATACATAAAGGATTGGTAAACATTTGCATGTTCATTAGTGTCTGTAAAAAGTTAAAAGTAATAAAAATAATAAAATTTATTTTGTTACATTTAATTTTGTTTTTATTAATAAAATTATGAATACTTTTAAGATAAAGAAAACCATAATATATATATTACATTAAAATATATAACTTATAAGTAACAAGAATAAATTAAGATCCATTTCTTTTATAAAATAGAATAATGGTTATAGAGCCATATTTAAATTTAATTAATAATCACATCAAAATTTCAATACTTAAAATAAACTTACAATATAACAATTTGTTTGTGATAGATATTATTAACTTGCAAATAGACGTTGTTACAATACTATGGGCTAATATCATGAGTCATCAATATAATATGCCCATAAATTATTTGAATTTATTTTATAACATTTTTTTGATTAAATATAAAAGAAAATTTATAATTATGTTTGAGATATATCTACACCTCTATCACATTAAAATATATCAGATATAAATAATAGCTAGAAATTAAGATCCATTTTACCATGAATTAAAATAATAATTTTGTAACCATATTTAAGTTTCATTAATAAGCACATAAAAACTTAATACTTACAATATAACAGAATTTTAACCATGGATATTCAGCCCCCCTTTTACAATGGATATTATTAACCATACCATAGCATGGGCCAATACCATGGCTCATCAATACCACATGCCGAAAAACCACCTCTCATTTCACAATCAAATTATTTTGTAAATATGTATATTTTTTAATTTGATTTTATTACATTTTTGGGCCAAGACACTCTCCATCCCAGTATGGAAGAGCTATTGTGATGTACTGTTATGTTATGTTATCTAAACATTTTGATCCAATCACATTACATAAAAATAAAAATGAAATAAACTAGCCTAGATCCATCTTAACTCCGATCTATCAAGCCCCGAGAGAGATCAAATCTCCGGAGGTGCAAACTTTTCCTCAAATTTTACACTAAAAAAAGAGGTTTGCACCTCAAAAGATTTGATCCCCTCACTTATAGATTAAGAGTTAAGATGGATCTAGGCTAGTTTATTTACTATACCTCTAGACTAAATATAAAAAAGGCTTTATTTACTTATTATTCTTGTCGTTTTTTTTTTAACCATATTTCATAAATCTCTTTATATTTTGAATTTATATTGTGTTTATAGATAATAATAACTAGATTGATTTTTAAATAGGGCCAACATTAGATTAAAAATGTTAAATGTTAAACATTATGTTTACATTTCTGTTTACATGTTTATGTTTTTTATGTGAGATCTACCTGAAAAATTTAATAATTAGACCTACCTAGATCCATCTAAAATCCAATTAAAATATTTTGACACAGTGAAATTACATACAAATGCCCGCAGAGGTTTGGTCTCGTGGCTAGCCGACGATCTGTTAAGTTGTCAGTGCCGCTATGCAGGTCACGAGTTTGAGTCTTATTTTACCCGAGGGCTGTTCTTGAGGGTTGGGCGGTTCCTCCTAGAGGTTATAGTGGCAGCTGGTGGGATTTGACCCCATGTAATGCGAGTACGATACCACCGGGATTCGAACCCATGTGTAACGCCCTGTGGTTGGTAGACAATCGGGTGCGCCCTCCACCCATCGTGCGAAGTGACTAACTTATGAATTAGATGAAGGAGCGACCAAGGAATGAGGTGTATGTTATGTGCGTGGGCAGGTTGGCATTCCGAGTTTATAAGGCGAGTTGAGGAGCTCGTCGCACCACAAGCCCATTGATGAGCGAAGGAAAATGGAGGGCGAGTTGGGGGGCGGTCCCGCGCCATGGGCGGGCCGACCCACATAAGGCGCTATATTGTTTGATGGACGCGACAGTTGGAAGAAGTATGGAGGGTCAGCCGAGGGCGCGACCTCCACACGCAAGGCGTATATACATGCGAGCAAAGGATGCATTTGGACATCGCAAGTTCAACCTTTGATCAACAAAACATAAGTGTGAAGAGGTGGAAAGACCGCAGCGAAGGCGCATGTCATGTGCCCACTCGCCGTGTAGTATACACGGGTTCTTGCACGATGTTAGAAGCAATTGAGGGTGCAGGTGGAGGGCGTTCTAAGGCGCCCGCCCGCCAAACAACTTGAACGCGTTTGGGTTGTGTTTTGGAAAAGGGTTGTGCACGGGCGCGCCTGCCCATCTTGGCAAAGGAAACTCGTGTTGTTGTATTTTGTTGTTGGGTTGTGGGGAGACCACCATGTGCTCTTGCATGGGTGGGTGCCCAACTCGGTGTAACTCCGGTCGAGTTATACTCCCGGTCATTTGTAAAATCATTCTCTCATATAATAAAAGATTTACATTGCATATGAAGTGTTCTTGCTGTTGTTCTATAATATTATTATATTAATGGATTCTGCACATTAATATGCTATTCATGTATAGTGATGAATGTTAAGGCGTAGTTCATAAAGTAAGATAACAATGGTGAATGTTAATTACTTAGGTGGTGCCGCACCCGACTAATTTAACGAAAAAAGAATTGGGGGTGTGACAGGTGGTACCAGAGCCAATTTAGGGTTGAAGATGCTTGACGAGAAGCTGATACACACCTTGACAAGTGGTATCAGAGAAGGTTCACAGGTAGTGAATCCATTGCTTGATGAACGCAGAGAACAAACATGTATGCAGGGAAAAGTTATGGAGAAATCATGGATGAACAATCTGGGTTTCATGGACTTGATGGTTCATGGCAAGACCATTCAAGCTCTAGTGGACATGGGGGCCACTCATAACTTCATGACGACACAATTAGCAAAGGAGGTTGGGTTGATGATCTTCCCATCGAATGTGGAAGTTGAGGTAGTGAACTCTAGGGCTAAAGTGGTGGGTTTGGCACACGAAGTGCCTATGCAGATAAAAGACTAGAAGAGTCAGTTGGACTTCACAGTGATGGAGATGAACGAATTTGATATGATACTCGGACAAGATTTCTTGAAGGGAAACAGGGCTATTTTTGTCCCCTTCTGTGATGAGGTGGTGTTGGTTGGATAGTCACAGACTTGGACTTTGCCCACTCATAGGCAAAGGAGGGAAGTCAAGGTGCAGCATGTTTCTGCACTAAGTTTGGAGAAGGCTATGAAGGAGTCAGATATGGAGACATATGTAACGATTTTCAAGGGAGTTGAAGGTGATGGAGTGGGGATGCCTGTTCCAGTCAAGATTTCTGAGGTGTTGACCAAATATGCAGATTTGATGCCTGATGAGCTACCAAAGAAACTTCCACCAAGGCGTGTAATGGACCATAGCATTGAGCTTGAGCCAAGAAAGCAACCCCTGGCTAAAGCACCTTATCGGTTGTCGAGACCTGAGTTGGAGGAATTGAAACGATAGGTAAAGGAGTTAGCTGATGCAGGTTTCATTAGACCTTCAAGGTCCCCTTATGGAGCTCTAGTATTGTTCTAGTGAAATAAGGATTCAAATGAGCTACAGATGTGTTGTGATTACCGTGCATTGAACAAGCAGACAGTAAGGAACATGTATCCTTTGCCATTGGTTGCTGATTGCTTTGACAAGCTTGCGAAAGCCCAAGTGTTTTCCAAGCTGGACTTGAGGCATGGATATTATCAGGTGCGGATAGCTGAAGGAGACGAAAAGAAGACCGCGATAGTAACAAGATACAATAGCTTTGAGTTCCTTGTTATGCCATTCGGGTTGTGCAATGCTCCTACTACGTTTTTCACTTTGATTAATGATGGCCTACGACCATATTTGGATTCATTTGTAGTAGTGTACTTGGATGATATAGTAGTGTACAGTGACAACATGGAGGATCATAAGAAGCACTTGGCGATGGTGTTTGAGGCACCGAGGGAAAATTAGTTGTTCTTGAAGAAGTCTAAGTGTGTGTTCACTTAGACCGAGATTCCGTTCCTTGGGCATATAGTTGGTCAAGGGTACATACGGATGGAGTCGAGCAGAGTGAAGGCGATTGAGGACTGGGTTGAACCAAAGAATGTCCATGAGATGAAGGTGTTTTTGGGTATGACCAACTACCAATGGAAGTTTGTAGAGGGGTACTCCAAGGTAACATCATCACTGACAGACCTATTGAAGAAAGACAAGAGGTGGAGTTGGACGGATAAATGTCAGAAGGCATTTGATGACTTGAAGAAGAGGATGGTTACAACACCGATACTGAAGTTGCCTGACTTCGAGAGACCGTTTGAGGTACACACTAATGCTTCAGATTTTTCCATAGGAGGGGTTCTTATGTAGGATGGGCATCCGGTGGCGTATGAGAGTCGAAAGTTGTAGGATAGAGAACAAAGGTATCCGGTTCATGAGAAGGAGATGACTACAATCATTCACTATATTCATGTGTGGAGGCATTACCTGATTGGGAATCCGTTTGTTGTCAAGACTGACAACATTGCAACAACTTATTTTGCATCACAACCGAAGCTTTCTGTGAAGCAAGCTCGTTGGCAGGACTTCTTGGCAGAATTTGACATGACTATCGAGTATAGACCGGGAAGGCACAATGCGGTAGCAGATGCCCTTAGCAGGAAGGGACAACTTGCAGCATTGGAGGGAGAATACCCGGAAGAAAAGGAGTAGGATTCGAATTCAGATGTCAGAAGAGATGCAGAATAAGCTCAAGGAAAGTGTTGAAACCAGTACTTTGGCGCAACATATAGTGAAGTGGATAAAGGAAGGGAAGACACAAAAGTTCTTTCTATGGGACGGGTTCTTGTTCTTTGGAAACTGGCTCTATGTTCCAAAGTCATCTGGACTCAGGAGGCACCTTTTGAAGGAGTTCCACGACTCACCATGAGCTAGCCACCCAGGGTAGCATCGTTCTTTGGCATTGTTGGAGAGAGGATTCTTTTGGGAGAAGATGCGAGAGGATGTGGAGGAGTATGTACATACATGCATCATTTGTCAGCAGGACAAATCGGGCAATCAAAGGCAAGGAGGATTGTTGCAGCCTTTACCGATTCCTAAGAGGCCATGGATGAGTGTCTCGATGGACTTC
This sequence comes from Pinus taeda, assembly GCA_000404065.3. Classification (NCBI taxonomy): domain Eukaryota; kingdom Viridiplantae; phylum Streptophyta; class Pinopsida; order Pinales; family Pinaceae; genus Pinus; species Pinus taeda. The sequence goes on along the minus strand of APFE031253799.1, from coordinate 97,171 downwards.
ATTTCTCAGTTGCCACAGGTTCAGGGGTATAATGGGATTATGGTTGTGGTTGATCGTTTTTCCAAGTATGTTGTCTTTGTTCCTACAAAGATGCCTTATGGAGCCAAGTGGATTGTGGGTTTGTTCTTTAAGAACATAGTTAAGTATTGGGGGATGCCATTAAGCATTGTGTCGGATAGAGATCCACATTTTACAAACAGATTTTGGATCACATTGTTCAATTTAGTCGGGACAGAGTTGTTGATGAGTTCGAGTTACCATCTGCAGACAAATGGACAGATTGAGAGGATCAATGCATTGTTGGAGGATTACTTGAGACATTATGTGACGGCTGATCAGAATAATTGGCCTAAACTCTTGGATATTGCTCAGTTCAGCTACAATATTCAAAAGAGTTCTGTGACAAGGTATAGTCCATTTGAGTTGGTGAATGGGCAGATGCTAGTTTCACTGCGTACCGTAGTGACAGGAGGTTTCTTGAGGAGTCCTCATGCGAAGAAGTTCATGAAGGCTTGGGATGAGACCCGCCAACATGTCAAGGGGATCTCCTTGGTAAGAAGTCCCAACTAGATCTCAGACCGTTTAGTGTAGGAGTCCCAGTAGTGGGTCGTAAGGTAATGCCTTGACTGCGATGTCGCACAGAGGCAAGTAAGATAACTTTGTCAGTAGCAAGGGTGTGACTAATGCAGAGAGTCAAGGAATGTGTACGAGAGGTTCCAACACTTCGAAGGGAGAGGAATGTGAAGATGAGTTCCAAGTTGAAAGGGATCATTCCCAACTGGGCTAGGAACACACCACACAAAGGACATGCATAGCTTCCAATAGAGCAGTCCACTCGGATGCGGCAGTCGCAACGACAAGGTAAGACAACACGAGCAACACTCACGAATTAGTCTAAGATGAGTGTGACAGTTGATATAGCAAGGTTCATGATAAAGGTTTGTCTGATGTCCAGTAGAGAACTCGACACGAACGGTGACAACATTAACAAAAAGATTCATATAATTGCATACAAATCAGTTCATATACAAGTACATAAGTTAAACAACATATATCATTAAGGCAACCAGAACAGTGGAACTAAAATAACAACATATGCGTGAACATGTGTTGGCTCTTATTATTAAAGAAGTGTAAGTCACAATCATACAATACACCATGTAAACCTTCTAACCCCAACAATGGAACATTACAGCCACATTCGCCTGCTCCTCCAAAGAGATGTACTAGCTCTGTGCAGTGGAGAAGCCAAGGCACGTTACAATACTATCCAAGCCTTCTTCAAGATAGTCTTAGTAGAAGATTGGATGACCAAAAATCCTATATAATGAGTTATGAGGGACTATTTATAGAAAAGGGTGGGGTGACCCTTGACATTCCCCCTTTGTGAGAATTCAACTACCCTCATGACTCTTCCCCTACTCTATGACTGTTACATCCAACTATGGACACTTGACTTACACTTGACATGACTCAACGTTACAATGCACATGTACTCATGTGAGACAACATGGCTTGAGCAAGCCAAGCAAGACATCACTGACACTCGGTCCGCTGTGGTGAGACCAACTCTATGACATGCTTGTTATGGTGAAGGTGGTGAGTTGATGCCAAGCTTGGTCGTTCGTGATGGTGTGCATGCACCTCATGGTGACATCTTGCTGAACCGAACTCTTTCCTCTGTTGCAACCTGTGCATTGGTTCGGCCCCTTCATCAAATTCGTCTTCTAACATGTGCATGGTATTCTTGGGTATAGTTGAACCAACAACAAATTGATGCATAGTGTCTGTGCTAATCTTCAAGTGTGTGTTGGTGGTCATGCGCATCAACTTGTCGAAGTACATGTTCAGCCCCAGTTGGACTTGCTTCTTATCTTCGCCTTGGTGAGTGTGTTGAATGGGTTGGATTTCATGCATGTCCTCAATGACATGCATGCTGATGAATCCCTTGCTTGTGATCAACAACACTTCTCACCATGTCTACTTTATGTCAGTTGCTGGAATGGATCCTTAACTTGTACGGGTGCAGTTTCATCTGTGAGTGAATGTGCACCCACTATTGTTCTTGTTCCTGTTGCAACTCTTTCGTCTATCTGTGTAGCTTCATGTTCTTACTGGGTTGCTGCTTCAGCACATGAAACTACTTCTTTGTTCCATCTTCTGCCTTCACGCAATCTTCATGTCGCGTTGTCACTTCATAGCTAGAGTCTCCAAAGTTTCTTTCATCATCAATGGACCTGCTTGCGCTTGCAACCTTGTTCCTCCTTCGTGTTGTCAACAACCCTCCTCTTGCATTCATTGCATTTGGTACGCTGTCTTCAATTGTTGTTCATGATGTTTCTTTCTATGATGCTGCTGCTATCATACCTTAATGTCCTTTTCTACGAACAAGTTGATGTCTTCATGGGTAGGCAAGCTCATAGACACTTGATTGACCGTATCCCCAAGTGTGCTCTGAACGGTCCCCTCGTCTCTTCTCTCCTGGAAACCATTGTACCTGTACTATTGAGAGGAATATGAACACCTGTGATACTTGAAGACATGGAAACATTTATAGAAAGCAACCTATCAGTCAAAAACCAAAATGAACATGAGAACTGACTTGCAACATACCTAGGTGAATGATCATGAAGGTTGCACAATTTCGGCCGGGAGGTTGGGAGACCGACTGTCAAGACTTATCAAGGTACAGTCTGGGCTAGTGGAGACTGGCTAACTACTGGAACTACAAAATTCACAATCCAATTGGGTAGTTGGCTGCTGGGGTTGCACAATGCGTGATTCTAGCTAGGAAAGACTATTGGCCCAAGGACAGATTTGCCCTAATTTTTGGTCCAAGCAACCACTGACCTCTAGAAATGCGCAATTCAGTCGAGGAGGCTAGTGTTGGGCCATGGTACGTAAATATGGAGAGGAAGGTGAGCCTTCCTTCTCTAGATTGTGTAATGTAGCCTTGGTGAAGGCAGAGACTGGGGCAAGGTTGGCCCGACTTGCCGATAGGCAACTGAAAGCAAGTAAGTCAATGAAATGCATGGTGACACTAAGTGATTGCATAAGTGATTAATAGTGCATGCAAAACATGAATGAAAGATTCGACAAACATATCAACATGCATGTGGGTGAGGTAGTTTGTCGGTTGGGCAAACGTCCATGCAAAACAGTTTCATGCACGCGACAGTAGTGAGATAGCAACGAAAACTGAAACAGAGCTAGAACAAGCTAGTATACATGTAAACAACAACAAGAGTTCAAAGAAATCAAGAAAACAATACCCATACAAGAAAAAACCAAAAAGCGACAGAAATGCAAGACAAGGCATGGGAGGCAGGCTTACCCCATAATAGTTGAGCTGAATGTGCCGACTACTCCTAGATGTGATGTGGAATGTTAGAGTTGCAAGGTTGATGTGAGGAATGAGCTCTGCAACATTCGGTTGATAATTTTTGATAACATCGATATTGTGACGCACATGCCACAAATATAGGGGAAGCAACACTTGGTGGGAGGTTTCTGAATTTCTCCTTGCATGTAACCTCCAACTGCTAAACATAGATCCCTGAGACAAGGGATGCCTTTGCATGCTACCTTGGGAGAAGAAACCTATGCATGGAAGTCTATTTTTCTCGATCCCGGAGGTAACTGGTCAAGTCAACTGCACATGCAAATGACTGCTCGAGTATTGGAGAAAAATGTACATTTTTGGTTGGGAGCTGGGCTAACTGCCTAGGAGATTTGCACAATTTTTGGGCAGAGCAGCTGACCCCTACCCAGATTTGCACAAATCCTGGGTTGAAAAACCTGTTGCTGGGGAAATTTGCGGAAATCTTGCTAGGAGGGTTGGCTGGTAGGATCGCGCAATCTTGGAGCCCATCAGGTTGTCAAAGAGGATTGCTCAATTTCTGGAGGGAAGGTTGGTTTCCCTGCAGAAATGTGTAATTTTCAAGGGGAATTTGCTCAGTTTGCAGCTAGACCAAGTTTGGGTGAGAGGCCTGTGAAGCGAAGATATCAAACTATGATCAACAGGTTGCCTTTGAGCAAGAAAGACACTGAAGCTTGATGACTTGATGAAGCAAGACAAGTTGCTATGAAGGTTGGTAAGGAGGCTCCAAAATAGGCTAAGGAAAAAATTTTGGAGGGTGGTTGTAGCCGCTACAACACTTGGCGACATACTGGTAGAACTCCAACTCTCTAAATGGACCTTGTTTGTCAAAAGCAAGTCTAACACCTCTGGAAGTATTGTTCAACTCTCAACTTGTCTTTGCTTCACACTAGCTTGATTTTAAGATGTAGCATCTGCCAGAATCTTGGTTGATTGACACACATTCCAAGCCAAGGAAACATATTTGTTTTGATTGGGGTTGAGGGGTATATAGGTGAACAAGAAGTATAGTCTGCAGAGTCTTAGTTTCATCTCTGATGTTGCTCCACTGCCAGCAAGCCTGGATAGTACCCCGGTGGAGTCACATAGGAACACAAGCATGGCTCCACTGCCAACGAGCCTGGTCAATACCCCAGTGGAGTTACTTGCATCACCTCCCTGCATAGGAAGCCTTTCTCTTCTTTCGCCTTATTCATTTTTCATTTTAATTTTTTTTTTGACTTTTCATTTTTCATTTTCACTGTGCATAGCACTTACTCATTTCAGAGGCATAAGAGGGATCCCGACTTATTGAGAGTAGAATAGGTTATTCCAGCAGAGTAGTTTAATGTATCTCTGATGTGCCTGTTAAGGTTTCCCCCCTCACCTTACTCTACTTGACTGAAATGACAAGGGTTAACCCAAAAATAATCGACTAGAGAAGGTGACACTAGTTAGCGCGCAAGCATTGTGCTTACACCAAGGTTCACTTCGAAGAGTACATATTTTCCTTCGACGTATCATGGACTAAGAGTAACAAGTTCATCATACATAGGCAAGATGATAGAGAACCAAGTAGTGATAGTTGTACAAACCCTCTTGTACTTTACCCAGCTCGTTTCATGAGTCACACACAGTTTCATGTGAACTAACCTACAAACGAAACAAGTGAATGAACTAACAACGAATCCAAGCAAAAGTAGAAGCAAAAATGAGAGCAAAGAAAGCAAACAAACAAGCAAGAAAATAAACAAGTAGAAAAAGAATGAAAGTAAACAAGCATGCAAGCAAATAGTTGAAAGAAAACACTACTCCTACTCCTACACTAACGGTGCATGGGCCTAATCACATGAAGCGATACTTCGAATGCAGCCATCGACGCATTGGTAGGCCCATGTGGGTGAAGGCTTGGTCCTCGAGTAACCCAGTTGTGTAAATCAGCATACAAGAAAGATATAACAGTGAAGGCAACCAAACTTCGTGTTTCAAAGTGCCCATGAGATATAAGTGAGTGCATGTGCATCACGGACAGTCAGTGGACTTATCATGGTGTTGTGTGACACTACATGCAACTTTGAAGCAAAAGCACACTCTTGACTGAGACATGCAAGCAAATGAAAGAAACAAAGATAAATTGTGTCGTGAACAAGTGCTTGAAATGTAAGACTCCTCCAATGCATGAGCAATGGGATCGTGTAGTTCAAGTGGAGGAAGTATGATCTATGTGTGAGATGGATCTTCAATGCATACAGATGAGTGATGAGGAGCCTTGGGTGATTGAATAGTTTCATGATTAGAAGTGATACTAACACCAAAAGAGTGAGGGCTTGACATAACCATCAACTCGGGCTAGAGTGCATTGACAGTCTTGGGTGCCTCAACTTCACCATCAGGTAGATCATCATAAATCGGTGGCTTCAAAATATCAACTGCGATAGATTCATGATCATGATAAAAAATGGAAGCAAATGGATCATGACTTCCGTGATCAGAAAAATAAATGAATTCTTTAGCATCCTCATGATTAGATGAATCAAATAGAGGGGTAGCTAAAAAGAGAATGAAGTCATCCTATGTGTTTCTGGAAAAGAAAAATGAAGGATCAAGTGGATCTTCAATGAATAACTTATCCTCTCCGTTGTCGAATGATGGACTAGCATCTGAAAAGTCTTGTGAGTGATCAACAATGGGTGCATCTATGGATGAAGACACACATGCAAAATCAAGGATGGAAGGTTCATCAAAGAAGCTAGGAAAGAACGGAGGGGGATCGGACAGAAGGGAGTCATTCTTCACTGAGTGTTAATGTTCAAGCTCCCACTTATACTCTTCATCAATGACAACGCATGTTGATTGTGCAACACGAACTCCATCAGCAGGTTGTTCCTTGTTCACAAAAAGTGAAGAGTCTGAAATGGATGAACATAAGACAACATCATCCGAAGGAACACCTGAGTGCGAAGATGGAGGTCAAAGAAAAGGATGCATATGGGAACTCGAAGGACTAACAACCAACTCTACGTGAAAATTGAGTGGAGTGATGTTGGGAGTGTGTGAAGGGTGAACAGAAGTGTGAATATGATCCTCACCATCACTGGGTGATAGTGGAACTATTGAATGAGAGGGAGGTGGATAGTCCGTTGAGACAATGCATGCTCCCACATGGGATTGCGTAATTCCATCAACGAAGAAGGTTGAGCGAGGTTTGACATCAAGCTTCCTCTTGGGATGGGTAGATTTATTAAGACAGTATTCGAACCGGTCCTAGAGGTAAGGGAACTTCATCGGGCTCCTTGGAGCTTGAAATCGCAAGCCATGGAAGCACTGCCAAAAATCAATGACGGATTCATGCAGAGACCTCCGTTGCTATAACAGTTTTTGGTCAAGATGGTTTGGATCAAAATGATAGAACATGTCTTCAGTAAGATCATAGAAGTACTCACATGAGTGCATGGTGTCAGCCGGTAGGCTGAGCACCCAATGAAATGGAGATTCACGAAGTGTGTATGCAAGCAGCAACCTGACCCGTTTGTAAGTAAACTAATCTTCCTCATAAATCATGAAAATAAAGTTATGTAAGTTCTCAAGCCAGGCCACTTCACCTTCACCATCATACATGTGAGTGGACAAGAGATTGAAAAGCTTCCCCGAAATGGAGACATCTTCACGATCCGAAAAACACCTAAGGGGAAGAAGAATGCAAGTCTCCATGAAAGATATGCAAAGGTTCAAAACTAGATGAGAGGACACTACTTGTCATCAGCCCTCCTTCTAGCGCCAGAAATTTTGACGGTGTTGGACCTATCAACATGTCAAGGGGATCTCCCAGGTAAGAAGTCCCAATTAGGCCTCAGACCATTTGGTGTATGAGTCCCAGTAGTGAATCGTAAGGTAATGCCTTGACCGCGATGTCACATAGAAGCAAGTAAGATAAATATGTCAATAGCAAGGGTGTGACTGATGCAGAGAGTCAAGGAATGTGTATGAGAAGTTCCAACACTTTGAAGGGAGAGGAAGGTGAAGGTGATTTCCAGGTTGAAAGGGATCAGTCCCAACTTAGCTAGGAACACACCACACAAAGGACATGCACAACTTTCGGCAGAGTAGTCCACTCGGATGTTGCAGTCACAACAACAAGGTAAGATAACACGAACAACACTCATAGATCAGTTTGAGACGAGTGTGATAGTTGATATATTCAGGTTCTTGAGAATGGTCTATCTGATGTCTGGCAGAGTAGTTGACACAGATGGTGACAACATTAACAACACATGCAACACATTAACAACAAGATTCATATAATTGCATACAAATAATTTCATATTCAAGTACGTAAGTTAAACAACATATATCATTAAGGAAACTAGAATAGTCCAACTACAATAACAACATATGCATGAAAATGTGTTGGCTCCTATTATTAAAGAAGTGTAAGTCACAATCATAGAACACACCATGTAAACCTGTTAGCCCCAACAGTGGAACATTACAACCACATCCGCCTGCTCCTCCAAAGAGTTATACTAGATCCATGTAGTGGAGAAGCCAAGGTGTGTTACAATACTGTCCAAGCCTTCTTCAAGATAGTCTTAGTAGAAGTTTGGCTGACTAAAAGCCTATACAATGAGTTATGAGGGACTATTTACAGGAAAGGGTGGGGTGACCCTTGGCATTCCTTTTTGTGACAGTTCAACTACCCTCATGATTCTTCACCTACTCTATGATTGTTATGTCCAACTATGGGCACTTGACTTACACTTGACATGACTCAATGTTACAATGCACATGTACTCATGTGAGACAACATGGCTTGAGCAAGCCAAGCAAGACATCACTAATACTTGGTCCATTGTGGTGAGACCAACTCTATGACATCCTTGTGATGGTGAAGGTGGTGAGCTGATGCCAAGCTTGGTCGTCCATGATGGTGTGCATGCACCTCACGGTGACATCTTGTTGAAGAAAACTGTTTCCTCTGTTGCAACGGTGCATTGGTTCGGCCCCTTCATCCAACTCGTCTTCTAACGTTCACATGGTCTTCTTAGGTATGGTTGAATCGGCAACACACTAATGTATCGTGTCCATGTTGATCTTCAAGTGTGTGCTGGTGGTCATGTGCATCAACTTTCCGAAGTACATGTTCAGCCCCAGTTGGACTTGCTTCTTGTCTTTGCCTTGGTGAGTGTGTTGAATGGGTTGGATTACATGCGTGTGCTCAATGACATGCATGCTGCTGAATCCCTTGCATGCAATCAACAAAATTTCTCACCATGTCTGCTCTATGTCAGCTACTGGGATGGATCCTTAACTTGTATGGGCGTAGTTTCATCCGTGAGTGCATGTGCACCCACTGTTGTTCCTGTTCCTGTTGCAACTCATTTGTTTGTCTGTGCAGCTTCATGTTCTTCCTGGGTTACTGCTTTAGCACATGCAACTCCTTCTTTGTTCCATCTTCTACCTTCACGTGGTTTTCATATCGTGATGTCACTTCATAACTGGAGTCTCCAAAGTTTCTTTCATCATCAATGGACCTGCTTGAGCTTGCAACCTTGTTTTGCCTCCGTGTTGTCAACAACCCTCCTCTTGCATTCGCTTCATTTCATATGTTGCCTTCAGTTGTTGTTCATGATGCTGCTCACTGTGATGTTGTTGTTGTCATATATTGATGTCCTTTTCTATTAACAACTTGATATCTTCATGGGTAGGCAAGATCATAAACACTTACTCGACTTCATCCCCAAGTGTGCTCTGAACAGTGTCCTCGTCTCTGCTCTCCTAGAAACCATTGTACCTATAATGTTGAGAGGTATATGAACACTTGTGATACCTAAAGACATGGAAACACTCATAGCAAGCAATCTGTCAGTCGAAAAAAAAAATGAACATGAGAACTGACTTGCAACATACCTAGGTGAATGATCATGAAGTTTGCAAAATTTCGGCCGAGAGGTCGGGAGATCGACTGCCAAAGCTACTCAAGGCATAGTCTAGTTTGGTGGGAGACTGGCTGACTGTTAGAACTGTGAAATGCGCAATCTAGTTGGGCAGTTGGCTGCTAGGATTGCGCAATGCACAATTCCAGATGGGATAGACTACTTGCCCAGGGACAGATTTGCCCAAATTTTTGGGCGAAGCAGCCACTGACCTCCAGAAATGCGCAATTCAGTCCAGGAGTCCAGTGCTAGGCTAGAATGTGCAAATCTGGAGAGGAAGGTGAGCCTTCTTTCTCCAGATTACGCAATGTAGCCTTGGTGAAGGAAGAGACTGGGCCAAGGTTGGCCTTACTTGCCGATGGGAAAGTGAAAGAAAGTAAGTCTATGAAATGCGTCGTGACACTAAGTGATAGCAGAAGTGATTAACAATACATGAAAAACGTGAATGAAAGATTTGTCAAACAGAACAACATGCATGTGGGTGAGGTAGTTTGCCGATTGGGCGAACATCCATGCAAAATAGTTTCATGCATGTGAAAACTGAGATAGCAATGAAAATTGAAATGTAGCTAGAACAAGCTAGTATACATGTAAACGACAATAAGCATTCAAAGAAGTCAAGAAAACAATACTCATACAAGTAAAAACTCAAAAAGCAACATAAATGCAACATAAGGCATGGGAAGTGGGCTTACCCCAAAACAACTGAACTGAATGTGCCAACTACTCCTGGATGTGATGTGGGACGTCAGAGCTACAAGGTTGATGTGAGGAATGAGCTTTGCAGTGTCTGGTTGATGAGTTTTTATAACATTGAGGTTGTGACGCACATGCCACAAATTTACGGGAAGCGACACTTGGTGGGAGGTTTCTGAATTGCTCCTTGCATGTAACCTCCTACTGCTAAACATAGATCCGTGAGACAAGGGATGCCTTTGCATGCTACCTTGGGAGAAGAAGCTTATGCATGCAAGTTTGTTTTGCTCTGTCCCGGAGAGAACGAGTCAACTCAACTGCACGTGCAAGCAATTGTTCGACTGGTGGAGCAAAATGCGCATTTTTGGATGGGAGCTAGGCTGGCTGCTTAGGAGATTTACGCAATTTCTAGGCAGAGCAACTGATCGCTACCTAGATTTACGCAAATCCTGGGCTAAACAGCCTGCTGCTAGGAAAATTTGTGGAAATCCTGCTGGGAGGGTTGGTTGGTAGGATTGCGCAATCTTGGATCCCAGTAGGCTGTCAGAGAGGATTGCTCAATTCTTGTAGGGAAGGTTGGTTTCCCTCCAGAAATGCGCAAAAGGGGAAGCTGCTCAGCGTGTACCTAGACCAAGTCTGGGTGAGCAGCCTATGAAGGGAAGAGATCAAACTGTGATTGACAGGGTGCCTTTGAGCAAGAAAGACAATAAAGCTTGAGGACTTGATGAAGCAAGGAAAGATGCTGTGAAGGTTGGTAGGGAGGCTCCAAAATAGGCTAAGGCAAAATTTTGGAGGGTGGTTGTAACCGCTACAACAGAACCTATAACAAATGGGATTTTTTAGCGGAAAGGAATTGGGGGGAAAAATTCAGAGCTCCGGATATGGGGGTTTTAAGAATAGTTGAATTTTGGGATGGGTGATGCGAAAAGGCATGAAGATAACAGTCAATGTGAGTATTTTTTCTATAAACTTGATGGGGGAGGGAGCTATGGGGGATTTATTTGATTCAATTTGCATAGTGAATTGAATATAAGGGGAAATAATATTAAGATGGTAATGAAAGGCATCGAGCATGGCCTAACCGTGTTGCCAAATAACAAAGGTGTCGTTAACAAATCAGAACTAGCACTTGCGTTTTACATGCCAAGAGTTGAAAGCTTTAGCTTCAAAGTGTTCCATATCATATTATCATATTAATAAAAGTTGTTTATTTTATTTTAATATTATTAAATTAAAATATTATATATGAAAATAATAATTTTTCCAGGCTCGTCATTATTTTACAAATTTATTTAAAAAATTTAACTAATTTCATTTATGTTTTTAATTTTCTTTAATGAGAATATTTTTATATTTTATATAAATAATATATGTTTGGATTGTGAAGGGACTATCTGATTTTTATTTTTTTAAATGAGAACATATCACTACCTGAAAGTGCACCATAACTCCAAGTGAAACCATCCTATAAATTGAATTTTTCAATGGGGAAAAACAAACTTATTTTGCAATATTGAATTTTTTTTTTTTTATAAATTTAATATAGGCACGAGTAAGATATATAATAGAGTTGGTTTAAGAAATTGAACCAATATTAAGAGGATTCTTGAGCATTAAACTAATGTAGTTATACTAAGAGATTAACTTTTTCATTAGAAGCCATTAGTGTGAGAGACTGACTTTAAAATCTAAAACATAAATCTCAAATCGTTCATTCAAAAAGTAATTCCCAAAATTAAAACAAATTAAATATCTTACATTATTTTTTTATTTAATTATTTGTATACAAAATTATTAAAAATGTATATTATTATTTTATTACATTTTTCAAAAAAAAATCTTTATATTCCTTGGAAAGAATATACATGAGTATGAGAATTTCAAAATCCTCAAAATATAGGCAAGAGAACTTGCTCCCTAGTGTACCATTTCATAACAAAAATTACTTACAATATATTAGAAAGTGACATTTATCCATTATTGGACATATTCATGTTTTCAAACCTTTACATAAACGGCCAAAAGTGAGGCATCTAGAACATGGTTACATGAGAAATAAAAAAAATTAAAAAGAAAATACATACTGTGAATCACCTACCCATCAAAACAATCATGTGAGGCTAGGGACTCATCATGGAGAGATATGGAATCCTTTGAGAGTGCATCAGTTGTATTTTTCACTTCATGGTAGATATGAGTGAAGGAGGACCATTCAATATCTCAAATTGATTCATGGATTTGGTTGAGAAATGATTATAAGTGTACAACCTTAATCAGTGACCACCTTTAAGTCACCCATGACCTATAGTTTTGAGACACCATGTGATTGGATATCACATGGAACCTTGGGAGCTAGGAAATAGATGCAAGGGAAAGGCTAAGGTGCATTACATTGAGGTGTTTTTTTGGGAGTGATGAGGAGAAAGAGGAAAAGTTAGTACATGGTGAGGAGATTAGAAATTTAGATGATAAGAAACTATAATTCGAAACTAGAGGTGGAATAGCCACACTTTTAGGACTTCCAAGCTTCATCAATTTCAGAGTCAGAGGAATCATAAAAGGGTAATGGGGCACTGCCTTAATCAATGGTGGGTTAACCCATAATTTCATTGACTCCACATTTGTAGGTAGTATGATCTGAACTTAAACATGAACACAAAAAATTTCAGATATAACCATAAATACAAAGATGCAGCAAAAATAACACTTCATTTCATTAACAACAAATAGTGAAATATTTTTACAAATAGAAAGGAAATAAAACTAGCTCAGGTGATGGTAGCTTATCTATGAGAAGAGATGTGATGTCTGCATGCCTCTGAACTATGTTACAATGAGGCTCAAAGGACTATTTATTATTGAACAACAAGGGAAAACCCTACAACCAAAACCCTAACCCCAAGAGATGGAACACCAAGGGTTTGTGGGCCCCATTGGGGTTAGTTGGGCAACCAACTTCCCGAGGTTGTAACTTGGTCATATTATCTTTGTTTGGTGCATACGATACCTTGTTGGAGGTATTTTCCAAGTATTGTAGTATTTGCGACAGGTACCACATTGACCTATTGTGGACCTCAAAAAAATGTTGTTTAGGGGGTCAAAACTGCTCCGAAAGTTTAGGACCCAAAAAAATGCTACAAATAGTAAATTCTGCAATAAATAAGGAAATAGATGAAACCGACTAGAGGTCTAGGTGGAATAGGTAGGTGGCCACTAATATTTGCCTAGATCAATCCTCCTTCGTTAGGAAGAAATGGTCCCCATTGGGTGTAGAACCTCCATGAGGTGAGGAAATTTTTGTTAAACATGGTCGCTGGTGAACCAATTGCCCTGGTGAAGGAGTTGGCCTGCTTTGACAAGTCGATATAGGTGGATCCTCTATTGGTGAATGTTCTTGATATGCGTGTCCATGATCTAATCAGTTGTGTCATGTTCCATGCAGTCTGGGTTTAGCTTTGTTGGTGTGAGTTGTTCTACAATGTAACAATGGTGTAAAGTATTGTAAAAGGCGGTCTACATTGAACATTGGGTGCATACCAAGGAAAGGTGGAATGTTGAGCTCAAAGGTATTATCCCCTATAGTCTTGGTGATGGTGTATGGTCCATATCAGAGTGGGAAAATCATGCGGTGGGGTGTAGCGAGGCAGTCCTTCTGTAAATGTAGCCAAACTTTGTCGTCCACATGGAACTTGTGCTACACCTGACGTTGATCATGGTGCTTCTTGTAATTAGCATTGGATCTGTCAAATATATCATGGATCTATTGGTGGACATGTTTAATTTTCTCAATGAAACTGTTAGTTCTGTCGACTTCAGACTGGATATGAACTGAATTTACCTTAGTGGCTACAAATGACATGGCCACATCAATGGGAAATAATGGTTGAAATCCCAACCCTACCTTGAAGGGGTTGTGGCATGTTGAGCTATGGAGACCTATGTCTTAGTTGTGTTGGACATAGGGAGGATTTCATCCCAAGTGCATGGATTCTTCGATTTGTACATGCGCAGAATGTGTATGAACATCCTATTGACGACCTTTGTTTTGAAATCAGTTTGGGGGTGGAAAGTCGTGGAATTAGTAAGTTTGGTATCCAACATCAACCAAACACTTGACCAAAATGAACTTAGGAATTTGTTGTCCTGATAGAAGACAATGGACAGTGGGATCCTAAAGTGTAGCCACACTGGCTCAAAGAAGAGCATAGCAGTGGCCTCTGCTGTGATACTCTTCTTGTAGGCCATCATAATGACCATCTTAGAGAATTTGTCGATGACCATGAAAACACACTCATTGTCATGCTTAGTAGAAGGAAGGCCCAACATGTAATCCATGGAGATGGATTCCCAAGGTTGACTAGGAGTAGGAAGAGGATTATACATGCCTTACTTCTTGATGGATGGTTTGGCAATGGCACAGGTAGTGCAGGATCAAATGTACTTCCCAACATCCTGATGAAGGTTTGGCCAATAAAAATTCTTCTGCAGTAATGCCACTGTTTTCTCTACTCATAAATGTCCAGCGACCTGATTGTAGTGCACCTCCCAAATAATCTTGGCACACTCGCTTGAAGGAACACAAATGTGTCCCAAGTGGCATAACAGTGCATCCTAGAGGTGAAATTTTGGAACTTGCTTACCTTCCAGGAGTGTCTAGTATGTGCTGTCGAATTCTAGTTCACTCTTGTAAAGATAAAACCACCCCAAAATCTCATGCCCACAGGAGTTGAGCATAGTGATCATCGCAATAACTAGTGGTCGGTTGAGTTAGTCTACAACATTATTGTGGCCATCATTCTTATGTAACTTAATTTTCAAATGGAACTGTTGTAGGTATGTGGACCATATCTGATGGCGATCATTCTGCAACTTCCCTTGTGTCTATATGAATTGTAGGGGTCGGTGGTCTATGTGGATAATCATTTCCTTCCCCATAATGTATTGCTTCCATTGACGGCAGGCCTCCACAATGGAATACATTTCTTTATCATAGGTGGGGTACTTTCGAACTGTGTCTGAAAGTGTCTCACAGTGGTAAGCCATTGGGTGCCCTTGATGAGTAATAACTACACCAATAGCATATTCAAAGGAATCTGTCTCAATCTCAAATGGTTACGCATGTCTAGTAATGTGAGCACTGGTGAAGAGTAGAGGTGATGCTTCAACTTAGAAAATTCCTTCTATTGGGTTTCATACCAAAAGAACTTTGATTTCACTCTGCCCTTGGTGACTTGACTTAAAGGCCAAGTGATATGAGATAACCCCAACATGAACCTGCAGTAGAAATTGGCAAGACCTAGAAAGTTGTAGAGCTCTGTTAGAGTGGTTGGGGTTGTCCAATCCCAAATGAATTGTTATTTTGGCTCTCATTGTCAACAATGAACTACAAAAGAGAACCCTTCACCCACAACTATCAATGGTAGAGGTGTTTGCTTGCCTCTAGATCTTCAGGATCATTCTTTTGAATCTTGGTGGTTGCCACAGTGACACTGGGATTTGCATCAATTATCTACTTCCCTTTGTCATTCTACTTGTCAGTTTCTGACTCAAGGTCAGAACATGTTTTTGATTCGGAAGCCTTCATCTCGTCCACCAGTGACTGCTTGGCCCAACACTCACTCGTGGTGTGAGTGGAGTTCTTATGGAACTCACACCATTTTCCCATGTCATTATTTGTCTTTGTGGTGTTGTTCTTTGCTTGTGGCTTAGGCAGGTTGTCCTGGGCCTACCTGCCTTGGATTTTTCCTTTGCTGTGTGGTTTGGGGGTGCCTTTCCCTTGCTTTGAATTCACAGATCCAAAGTCTCGCTTCTTATATTTAAACTTATGCTCAATATTGACATCGCATCGGTACATTGTGCTGAGTGAGGAGACGTCGAGGAACTCCATCTCGTTTGGATAAACCTATGTAGGTAGCTGCATTACTTGAGTACTAAATTTTGCTCAAAATCCTTGATACCAAACTTCGTGCGAAGGGTATGAAAAACATTGGTAAACTCTAGGTTGTCTTGGTCCCTTCCCTGCCACAGTGTGGTCCACTTTATGTATTTATCCTCATAGCTCCTGATAGGGTATTATTATTCCTTAATGGCATCTTGGAATGAATTCCAAGTGGGTGTGACTGAAAATAGTGAGGGTGTACTTTTTTCCTTCTTCTCACAGTAGGTTTCCCATCAGTCCTTGACGTGGGGGGTGACTTTGAGAAGTGAAAAAGTAATCTTGTCCGGGCTAGAAAAATCATGAACAGAAAAATATCCTTCTACCACATTTAACCATTTATCTATGATGTTCGCATCTATATTACCTTCAAAAATGGGGATTTCAAGGTTAACTTGTACCTTAAAGGGTGTGGCGCTTCCAGAGTAGCTGCTGGAAGGAGATGCACCACCTTTGGGTAGTCGTTGAAGGATTTGGGAAAAGTTGTCCATCATTGCGTTTATCTATCACTTGAGGGATTCTTTGACCAAGATTTTGAAAGGATCTCCTGCTCCCTCATCTTTCTTCTCTTCTACCATGGGAGGCTGTCAGAATTTTTGTCTTGCAAAGGTTCAACAAATTCGAGCCCTAACTCCTTATATCCTAACCTCGTTGAGGACATGCAAAGAAAAACAGAGAAAGAGTAGACCACTCTCATACCACTAATCCGAACTTAAATAGGAATGCAAAAAATTACAAATATAACCATAAATAGAGATATATTAGAAATAACACTTCATTTCATTAATAACAAATATTGAAATATGCTTACAAAGAGAAAGGAAATAAAACTAGCTCAGGCGATGGTAGCTTATCTCTTAGATGTGATGTGGCAACTACATGCCTATGAATTGTGTTCCTATGAGGCTCAAGGGCCTATTTATTATTTAACAACAATGGAAAACCCTAAACAACCAAAACCTTAATGCCAAGAGATGGAACATTGAGAGTTTGTGGGCCCCATTGGGGTTAGTTGGGCAGCCAACTTCTTGGGGTCGTAACTTGGTCATATTATCTCCTTTTGGCACGTAAGATACCTTTTTGGAAAGATATCTTTGAGTACTACAGGATTTGTGGAAAGCTTTTGTGCACCTCAAAAAACAATCCCCCTAGGGAGTTAAAACTGCTCCATAATTTCAAGACTTGAAAAATTGCTACAAATAGTAAATGCTTCATTAAACAAGGAAACAAATGAAACTGATTGGAGATCTAGGTGGAATAAGAAAGCGGCCACCAATATCCACCTAGATCATAGTAGATGCATTCATATAAGGGAATTTGGAGATTTTAATGTGGATATTGCTAGTAGATTCAACATGACATGCAACCAGAAGGTTTCACTGATATAAAAGGAAGATGGGAAACAACACCATGATTGATGATTTTGAGTTGGTGAAATTGTTATACATTAATGTGACATTAGGTGTCCAATGGCTTATCACTATAGGAAGGCACTGAAACAATTATCAGACCATGTAGATGGGGTTCATTTAGAATAATGGTTGGAGGGTAGTATAGAGAGGGATGAACAAAGGTGCCAAAAAAATTTGTACAACCAAACAAATTAAGTGTTTGAGTAGAGTTAAACACATATATGGGACAAAAAGAAACATGGTGATGGTGTAGGACAATCAGCATAAAAGCGTTCAACTTTTTCCAGAAAATGGGAGCAACTTGTAACCTAGCCTGAGAATGATGAATCAAATTATTTATAACGTTAATAAGAAACCATTAGTATAGGATTTATGCTTAAATAAGCTATGTGAAATAGAGCAAGGTAGCTACTTATAGTTTGGAGGACTTATTCAACAAAAAATGTTGAGTAGGAAAATATGGATAATGAGGATTGAACTAACAAGAGTTGAGCTTCCATAAAAAGATATTCCATTAAGAGAATTTTCAAGTGGATGAGGCCTTTTACTATGATTTCATATCCTGATCACCACAATAGTTCAATTATGTAGTAATAGAGAAGTCAATAGGATTTCATCACCAGTGGTAGAAAGAAGAAATTTATGGGCCATGTTAACACTATAGGGGTCAAGGGCTATTGTAAAATCCATCTCTAGATCGGGACCAATGGAACATGTAGCAACATGTGGTAGCAATTGATTCCTTTAGAATTGGTGTTCAATATTGTGAAGCAACCTATTGCATGGGATATCAAGGAATATGCTATGAATATGGATCATGAGGATCCATGTTCTTCAATCTCACCAGGAATTCTAATTAAAGATGGGTTACACAAAGTTTTTCAAGGCAAGGCAACATATAACAATGATGTTGAATTTAGTAGAATTGAGGTGATAAAATAGTTATGTGTTGAAGCATTCCACATAATTTTTTGGGATCATGGTATTGGAATACAAATTGCTTGAGGAAAAGAAATTTCGGGAAGGGAGGACTGTAATGTTCGTTGTTCTAAAAGTGGGGAATGATGAACAACTCAGTACTTAGTAAATTTCCATGGGCTAAAAATTAGAATTAATATAGAAATACCATGGAATAATTTACTAAAGTGACTATAAAATAATTTCATAAAAGTCACTTTAGTAAATAGAAAAAAAAAGTGACCCGTGGTATTCAGATAACTCATGGTGTTACGATGGCCACCTCAATAAAATAAAAGGAGCTCATTAATGGGTGTGATTGGATATTTGGTGAATTATTTTTCTTGGGCTCTTGGAGCTTTATGTGAGGGTTTGTAACCTTGAGTGTAGATCTTCTTCGAGGGTGAAACTATTCTCCCTATGGATCAAAATTAATTTTGGTGTTTCAAGGTACACCATAGCTATTCATTTGGAGGGATCAAATAGATTCCTCATTGGAATTTACTTAGTAGGATAATGCATGGAGGAGCCATCCAAGTTTGTCATTCATGTCAAGTTAAAGAAATTGTTGCAAGTGTTTGTGACAGTTTCTAATTTGGTAACAGGACAAGTGATGCAACCTAGAAACATTGCAATGAACTGAATATTATACTTGGGTCAAGAAACAAAGGGGTTTCATCATAAAATTGAAGAAATAATTATACACATAGGTTGAGGTTCCATTTTTTTGATGAGGTACCATTAGATCTATAGGGTCAAAGTTTCAAGTAAAGCAGAGATGCATATCTTTGTAGATTGATTTGCAAGGGGGTTGATTTCCATCATATGGGCTTAATAATTTACCTGTGGATCTATCAAGTTTCCAATTATTTAAGGGCCTAATTATTATTACCTGAGGATTTGAAAGTAATTATCTTGGTTTGAGTTCATAAGGGAATGGGAAATATATCATGAGGTGTAATTACTAGGCCAAGAAATTCATTGAATCAAACCCCATAACAGCGTAATGTGGTGCGCTTCCCCTCTATGACAACAAGATGATAATTTGGGTCGAGTTTCATTTCATTAAGGTAACTTCACAAAATTAATATCTAAATGGTTGGGTCCAATAACCAATCCAAAATATTGTATGTTGAAAAATTTTGTTGCAGAGGGTTGAATTGTCATCTCGTTTAGTGGTGAGGGTTCAAGGCATTATTGGTTCAAATATGATATGGGAAAGTAAGGTAGGATATTCCCCAACTCAATTTACATTAGTGACATAGACTCATTATCTATTAGTGTGAAGGAAAATTTGAAGTTTCATTTGGGGAACCCAAAATGTATATCTAGCATCAGCTACCATGGGTTGAATCCCCTATTGAGGATTGAATTACATATCCATACTAGGTGATTACAAGGAAGTGTCCGAGAACACACAATGCATAACAATAATTACCTTTGGCTGCTAAATTATAATGCACTCATAGGTTGAAGTATCAGGTTGGGGCTATCATCTTTAGGGCCATAGTGTTTCTTCATATCCCCAGTCGAGATTTAGTGTGCCTTGAACACTAGAAGCCATAAATTGGGCTAGAAACTCTTATGAAACAACACTGGGTTCCTTCCATTACATGTAATCATTGATATTTCCTTAATAAAGTGGGAATTTGTTTTATTTTCCTTGTAGTATTGTTGTGAAAATGCTTGATAATTTATCTTCGTTATAGTAAAGGTACAAGGGCATGAAAAACCGTTTGTTAAAATTTATGTTTGCCAAGTGTTTAATGAAATGGATCTAACAAGAATTTAAGGGTAATAAGCATACTTAGGATTGATTTAAAAGGAAAACTTATAGTGTCCCAAGAATCCTTTGAAATTACGTAAATGGGACATTAGGTAATGAGATTAATGAGCTTAATGAGATTAAACCAGAGCATATCAATATAGGAATTCCAATCAAAAGCAAGATGATATACCAAACCAAGCTCTGCTACCAATTTCAAGGCAAACATGCCGGGATTATTGTGATCAATGTACTCAACATCCCATGGAAGAAAGATGTCATGTTCATGTAGAAGAGATAGATGTTCATGTAAGATAAATAAAAGCTCATATTTATAGCTTAAATTCATTGGCCCTAACATAAGAATCCTATCCAATTCAAACTTTCTTTCCATTATTAATTCACTAAACTATCCAATTACCAACCTAGGGAATATTATCCACAAATGCTTTTCAAACAATTGACTTATTATTGACTAATTTTTTAGGGGAATGTGACTAGTATTCCATTGAAAAGATATCGATATATTTTGAAGTCCTCACTCTAACCTAAAGGGAACTATTGGATGAAAGTCTCCATTAATTTTTTGTTGCAATTGATTGGAAGAAGATTTAAATATTTTTTATATGCTAGCTTGTCAAGCTATTGGAAAGATCAAATTTAGTCCACTTGATAGGAGGAATACCATCTGAGCTCTTGGTACCATAACAAAGGAAGCGAAAACTATCCTTCCTTAGTTTTGTAAGGATACATTTTAGCATTTTTGTGATGGAGGTCAAAAATACTGGGATTCTTTCTAAGACATACTTCAATAAGGCCAATTGACCACATGATGATAGCACTTGTAGACCCAAAGTGATATACAAGCTTCAATATTTTTAAATAGCCATATCCAATGTTTAAATGAATAAACATTCAACTTCAATAAAATCCTATGTACTTCAAAACAACATCTAATCTTTTGTGTGAAAATGGGAGAGAAATATCCAAATGCGCTTATGAGTAATATTGAGGGAAATAGAAAATAATGTATGATTTAGTCATATTTACTTCCATGATTGTAGCTCTACACAATAATTACGAAATTATTTTCATAGCATGAAACTCTTGTGGAGGGATTGCATTGAATATAAGCACATCATCAACAAAAGAAGGTAAGAAATATTTTTTGAGGGTGATATTTTTACTCCTTTTATTTCTTCTTAGGACCTTGCATTGCTAGTGAACTTATTTATATCCTTAGATACCAAAAGGAATAAGAAGGGTGATAGAGGGAAACCCTAGTGTAGACTTCTTAAAGAGATTATTTGTTTTTTAGGGAGACACATTGATAAGAACCACAAAAGAGGTTGACTAGAGGAAACCCATTATCCAATTGATAATGGAAAGTTGCACTGCCATTTTAATTATAGCAAGAACAAAAAAATTCAAAGGAATTAAGGAGATATAAATTGAAAATAATCATAGGAAGCTTGTTAACCTTAATTGAATGTAGGGATCTACACACTAAAGAAGAAACATAATGTATTTTCCTTATGAACAAGAAGTTAAGGAGGATATTAAGCCTATTAGTAGTTATTTTTTAGATGAGCTTGTAGATTACATTCCTACAGTCATTGAAAGACGAAGCATCCCACTTCTTTGGAATGAGGGATAAATGAGTAGAATTTAAATATCCAAGAATATTTCCTAAACTCCTACATTTTTAGACCACCTTATGAAGGTCACCTTTTAGATCATAAAAGTTTAAATTAAATTCCACAGCGCGACCATCTAGTCCAGGGATTTTTCCTATTTACAAGGAGGAGAGAGTAGCTATAATTTCATCTTCTAAGATGTCAACATTCAAAGAGTATTTCATATCATTAATAAAAAAAACCTAGGAAGAGTCTAATCATATTTAATACTTCCTCAATGGGGAATCTTATAGTTTCATGAGAAATAATGCCATAGTAGGCCCTTCCCACTTCTTCCTTTTCACCGAAATATTTTAATGGAATCCCATCTAAATGTGAAATTTCCTAGATGGTATTGAGGCATTTTCTAAAATTTGCAAATCTATGAAAATAATTGGTGTTATTGTCACCTTTGGCGGGCCAAAATACACAAATTTTGAAGTGTCATCTGATCTCTTCTTTGGCAAGAATATATTTCCTCCAATCAATAAGATATTTGAGAGAAGCTTCTTGTTCCTTAGAGGGAGGGCTAGGAAGATGATATACCAAAAGAGCATTGATTTTTTTCTCATATTCAAGAAGCATTCCCCGAAATTTCTTGAGGTGATCCTTGACAAAAGCCTTTGCGGCATGAATTAACTTAGCCAGATTGTACAAAAATTATTGCATGAAGTAATTGCACGAGTTGGACCACAAAGGGGAATATATTGAAGTGCCTATTGTCTTGTATTCCTCCTTAGGAAACTAGGAGTGGTTTAATTTGACAGGGGAAGGGGGGTTTTTCTCTTTTTATCTAGTTTCATGAGAATTGGTAAATAATTAGAAATGCATCCCAAGGTAACATGATTAATTACCTAATGACTTTCAAGATTGGTTTTTCCAACCTTTTAGCTACCTAATCTTCCCCCTTTCTTCCACTCCTTGAAGTAAGAAATAATTTGGAGGGATTAACGTTGACAAGGTGGAGATTCTCAACAAGATGAGGAAAAACAAATCCTTCAAGGGGGTCATTATGGGATTGAGAAGAGGCTAGGCTACATTCTTCCAATTGAATATAAATTACTAAGCTAAAAAATTATAAAGAAACAACCTTGAGCTTAGGTATCAAAGAAGTGAGGAGCCCTCCACTCTCCATAAGAGTCTAAGAAACTAAAGGACTAATTCTTCAACTAGGGAAAGAAGGAATCCATTTCTTTAGTGTTGAAGGAAATTATTTTTTGGATCATAATTATGTTTGGAGGGAAAGATTTAATGAGTCCCTTTATGGTTATAAACTTTGGGAAACACCCAACCCCACCAACATTGAAGGATAGGAATATCATGGCATAACCATGAAGTGGGATTCCCTACTCGAAGGACCCAAACAATATTAGATTTCTTCTCATAAAGGATATAACTTAGCCTAAATTTGGGCCAAGGATAGGTGAGATTTATGTCCCATGTGAGAATCTTGGATTTTGTCTAATGCTGAGCCTCTAGATGACTATTCATCTTCCTTAGGCTTGAGTATAGCATGAATATGATAGTCATATTTGAAAGGGGGATTTTATTTTGAATAACTAGGAAGAATGCTTGAGGGGGATGGTATATCTCCTACCTAGGTCAAGGACTCATTGAAAAGAGGTTCCAAGAGATGGAAGACAGAAGTAGGAGCATGAATACAATATCTTAAATTTCCATTGACGAGATCTTCAAGCATGAGGGTAAAATGAGAGGAAATAAGAGAGGGGATGGTAGACAAAGGAGTGGGAGAAATAGCCCCTTTTAGAATATTAGAGAGAAAGGGGGGCTACCAAATAAGAATAATATCCAACAAAATTTAGCAATCCATGAGGAGAAGATAAAATATTAATAGACTTACTAGAGGAAAAATATTATGATATACTAAAATCATTTCCTTCAAAAGTTAATTCCTTTGAAGGAGTAGTGTCTTTGACCGTGTTTTCATCCACCAATGTTGAATCTTCCTTAACTAGAAAAGTAATTTTGTAACTAACTTTTAAAGGGTCTTTTCTTTCCATATTTTTCTAAATAGGGGAAGGGAGATGGCTTACCACAATGAGTCTAAAGATGCGCCACTTTATGACATATAAAACATTTGAATATGATTCATCAATAATTAATATTTTGGATCCATGAGATGTTTCCATGAAACAATTCAATTTATTCTAGAAAGGCACCTCTAATGTTGACCTCAAATTGAACTCATCTCCAATACTAAATAGGTTCGAGTCCTAACCCCGATCTAGTCTAATTAAATGACCATTTTCGATTTCAATTAACTCAAGAACCTTAGCACACCAAAAATTAATGGAAGGCCGACAAGAATGGCCCAAACTTGTGCAAAGGACAAAGATTCTCTTCAAGGATCAAAACTGACATCCCCTTCATGCAAAATCAACCCCAAGGGACCCCATGTTAGGTCCTTATAATACTAGTGTAGCCCTCTTATTATTATTATTATTATTATTAGTGTATCCCCCTTAATTTTATTGTTATTCTAGTCTCTTATTTTTATTTTTGTTCCCATGTACACCCCATATTGTTGTTGTTGTGCCCCACAGAGCCCACTATTGTTATTGTTGTGACCTTGCATTATTATTGTTATGTAGGCTCTAATTATACTGTGACCCCTTAGACTCCTATATATACCAAGGAGGTCTTGTCATTTGTATAATGCAATGAATTCTCATTTATGTGATGTAAAGGATTCCCCCTCCCCCCCCCCCCCCCTTTTAAGAGGTTAATTTTCTAGTCATTGACCTAACTATTCTTCTATTTTGTGATTTGGTTACATAACATTTGGTATAAGAGCTCCGGATTCTAAGGTTTTGCTGCTTCAAACAAGCCATCTTGGAATTTTTCCTATAACTTTTTTTCTACGAAGCTTAAAAAGTTAAAATTGCGATCATGTGTAGCCAAAATCATGATAAAATTTGTGTAGAAATGTCAGATCTTGGTTCACTATAGTTTCTGAGATATGGTCTGAATAAGTTAGGGTTTCTGCATTCTCTAGAATTCAATCTCAAACAAGTGACCTAGGGGAAATCATCATAAATTTATTTTCAAGCATTAGATTTGAATTTCTTAAAAAGTGACTGAAATATTATGGACTTTAGTTTCTCGTATATCAATTTCAGGGCCAAAAGTTGAAATAGTGACACGTGGTATATTGTACAAGTTCGCTCTACTGAACCATTCCATAATCAGGCCATCATGGGAGATTTGGAATAACTTTATATTGAAGAATACAATCTTGGTCCAACTTGTGGCATTGAAAAGAAGACTCAGAGTGATACTACATAACTAAATTCTAGACCTTGGGATACCGAAATTTCATAGATACAATAGTTTAAATATAAAGATCCAAAAAGCAAGAAGAAAAGGTGAGGATTTTTTAATCTTTTCATAAGTTTTGTTTGAAAAATCAATCTAAACTAATTCAAAGGGAATAGTAAAGCATAAATATCACTATTTGGTTCCAATATTCCTCAAAACAAAAAAAATGTATACTCCTAGTAAGCAACCAGAAATCTCTAGTATGACACATGAAGAAGAGGAATAAATGCAACATGATATATCAAAATAACATGACTAAGTGAAACAAATTCCGCTCTTGCAAAGAGTAACCAAATATGAAATGGAATTGGTGTTGTTTTAATGCAAGAAGGAAGATCCATTTATTTTGAAAGTCGTCTAATCAAAGGAAAGTATTTACAAAAACCTATTTATGAGAAGGAAATGTTGTCAATACTACATGCACTAAAGAAATGGCAACCTTACCTAATGGGAAGACACTTCAAGGTAAAAATAGATAACAATCTTCTTACATACTTTTTGGAACAAATATTATCTTCAGAAGAGCAAAAAAAAAGGGTCAGAAATATATTGGGTTATGAATTTTAATACATCTACAAAAAAGGGAAGAAGAATGTTGTTGCAGATGCACTCTCAAGAAAGTATGAGGATGTGAAAGAATTGCTCTATGCCATTTCTATTATCCAACCTCAATGGATAACTGAAGCAAGGGATGAATGAAAGAGTGATGAAGAGGTGTTTATGTTACACAATATTTTTTCATGCCTCCTGCACTTCCTTGTGACATCCCCTGAAGTGCCCGAAACATGATCATTATACATTATACTCATCAATGTATACAACTTAGATCCCTCCTTTAACTTTGCTTGGAAAATCCCTAAAGAAATGGCTCTTGAAACCCTAAAATGTGAGTCATCGCCCTTATGAAACTCAAAGCCGTGATGATCGCCTGTTGCACCTAGTTAATCTGGCAATGGCATCATTTTGTTCTCTCTCATACTCATGATGGTCTCAAAAGGGAAGTTTTCCCAAAGATGATGAGAATCTTCATGATCTAGAAGTTTCCAAATCAGCGAGCTAGAGGTGGTTTCACATAGATGAAGTCGAATCCTCCTAATTTGACCTCTTGGTCTCATCCCTATGAGCTACCTCCTTAATATGTGGGCCTAATACTATCTTCGGAGGAGGTCTAACTTCCTCTCCCAACCTATAAATTCCCCCTCTACCTGATTCCCAAATGGTTGATCTATGTCCATTTTCACCCCTATGTTGAGCTTGTGCTTAGAGGTTATTCATTAGACTTGGAGAAGGAGTGTTGGGAGAGTTTCTTGGATTGGACATGGATTACCACTCAAGGAGAGCCTTTCAACGTCAAGGTTATGGTTGTAAGCTTCCCATTTATTTTTTAAATAATAATACAACTACTGGTTCATCTTCCCAAAATATATATGTTACATGTATGTATTGGTTTGGCATTCTTTGATAAGCTAAATAGGTTATTATTGGATTTGCTATTGGTTTTAGTATTCTTTGTTGTCTCTTGGTCACTTGTGCAAGTACATAAGAGCTGGAAGAAGCAGGAACAAGTCCATGACACAAGCGGTTCGAGGATCACAACAAAGGAAATTAGGTTGACATTAGAGCAAGGTAGGCCTTCTCTCCTGTTCTATTTTTCAATTATAATATAGGAAGATGTCTAGTTGATTGTCCCTTCAGTTGCTAGACCCACTCATTGGGCTAGAGGGATCATCTTTGTCCGCAGAGAGGATCAACCTTGTCAACAAAATGGCAAATCCACTGGGGAGCTTATGACCCTTTCCTCCATTTCCTTCACCTTGTATTTTGACAAGTTTGATCAACCATTGATTTTTAGACTTCATTGCTTGTTTTTAGTCAGTGTCATTGTTTGGTAGATGCCTGAAGATTGTTAACTTGAGTTGTTTTTGAAAATTTTGGATTTATTTTTCCTTTTCCTCGACCATCAAGGATTTGAGTCTCACATTCGTGATGATATCACGGGTTTTTTTAGTTACAGTAGCGATGATTGCTACTTTACTCCTAACAGGTGCGATGTTGCAAAAATTTAAGAAATTTAGGGTTTTCTCTTTGATTTTCAGTTCTAGTTGTCTTCCCCCTATGATTTACTAGTGCGTTTTTCATTGACTCTCTCATTGTCTAATTGCAATTGTCTTTTAACTTGGCCTGAGTTTCCTTGAAGTTTGATTATCCATTTAGGGTTCTAGGTCTTCTAGGTCAACCTTCATACACTCGTTGTTCTTCCCACCATAGATAATTGATCGATTGCCAGTGTTAAACACTCTTTGTGTGTTCAGACATATTTTGCATATTACTTTTTGGTTCTTGTGCCTTAATTTGTTTTCATTAGTGGATATAGTGAAAGTTACTTAAGCTTAATTTGACGAATGATAGATTACAAATCGATTGTCTCTTTGGAATCAAAAGAAAGTGTTTGCTTTGAAGTTTTCTATGTTTCGAACTGAAAGTAGAAGTGGTATTCTTTTTCTAGTTTTCAGAACATTTTGTGTTTCTTTCGAATCATTGATGTGAAAGAGATTTCATATTTCTCATTTAGCGTTTGAAGGCTATCATGGATTGTTGGCTTGTAGGGGCCTGACCTAGGTTCAGAGGTGATTTAGCCAAACAAATCCTGGTACTACTGGCCCTTTCGACAACACTCTACGGGGCACGGACTGAGGTCTCATCTTAAGTAGTATGGGAGGGTGTTAAAACCAGGTTTGTGCACCCTAGAGATGTCTAATGATTTTAAGTGGTCCATGGTTTGACCCTGCGCATACATCACTACGCGCATCTATCAGTACCTCGCAGCTTGCAATGTTGCCTTTGTGCAGCCCTACTCGGGGCCTGATCCGTTTTATTAGCTAATTCCTTACTATTAACATGATATTAATCGATCACTTAGCTTATTTGTGTGTGTCTAGTTATACTTAACAGTGTTCAACATTCATATAAATGCACGTGTTAAATAAAACAGTACCATTGCATATGGTATCAAACAGGAAATAACACAAGAACATATATACAAGATTTGGAATCAAACTTCTCTTTATTATTCTTCTTCCTTGGTTACAGAGTCGACTCCGCGCACTCAGCTGCAGACTCTACTAGGCCTCTGCGCACTCAGTTGTAGAGCCTCTTCCTCCTACTATGACCCAAAGCACCTAGACTATTACTCTATGCTTGTTATCTTCTAGACTCCATTCATTTTTCTACTTTTTTTCTTTACAACTTAGAGCCTCACTGTATTTATACAATCCCATGGTTCGCGAACCATGGGTAGGCTGACACTACATTCAAAACTTAGGGTGGAAAACCCTATGACTCTAACATACAATTTTCACTCCACGTCGGTAATTCGCGGAGTCGTTACAACAATAGTACTCAAAATTGGGCTTTGAGCCCTAAGACATGTTGTGGGGAGATTTCGTGCCCAATAGGCCCCCAACACAAACATCATGACTCGCCCTCGAGTCACTCTGTCGACGCGACGATCTTGGCATGGAGTCCCTCCAGCTAGTCCCAAATGGTCTGGATGTCGATAGTGCACTAAGTTGCTGCTTGTTGAACATGCTGCATTCTCGTTTCTAAACCCGCTATTTCTAGTGCGTTGTGCTGCATCTGTGCATGCATCCCTTGAATCTACGCGAGATTTCCTTCAATATCTATCATGATTGTGAAGGCTTCCTCAATCCATGGCTAGACGCGCTTTTAGAACTACTTCCTTGTGGCGCGCCGCATCCACCTGCTCTTTTAATGCCTTGGCTTGCTACATCCTTGCAAGCCGCTGAGTAAGGACTATTGTCTACACAGTCCCTCTAATTTTGTCATATTGTTGCTGGATTTCGCACGCCTTGGTCTCCAGCCGCTGGATGTTGGGGTCCTCCTACAACGTCATGAGGACCTCAAACGCCTGCTCCAACATGTTGGTATAGTCGCAGACTGCACGCCCAATCTCTTCCATCCTAGTTTTAATAGAGCTGGAATGCTACTCTCTAACCTCTTGGGGAGTGGAAGGTTGCGCCTTCAACCGCGGCTCAGCAATTTGGAGATTCAGCTCCAGCTGCACTCTTATTATTTCCTCTCACACGTTGCGAACTCCACTTTCCAAATAGTGGATTCGCACTTCTGTCGGTAGGTTTGCTATAATGGACAACTCTGGGACGCATTGGCAAGCGTCATCAACTGTCTGCACCAACTATTGGTTCTGCGACACCAACTTGTTGCGTTGCAAGCTAATTTGTTCTATATTAATCTTCTGCTCACTCAGAACCTAGATCACGCGATTCTCTCTGGTGCGTAGTTCTACTGTTATCCCATCCTACAGTTGTAGTGTGTCGTAGGGAAGGGTGACTGAATTAAGGCCAACGCCTTTCATCGTATTGAGTGTCACCCAATCCATCGTGTTCTCTGAGACTAGTGCTCCATCTAGCAATACTATCGTATTTTCCATCTTTGTGTGTAGCATTTGTTCTGTTGCCGACGTGCCTATTGCGATGTGGGTAGACAAGGTACCTTCTTGTGGGGGCTGCACCTGTAATTCATGCAACTATGCCCTTAGGGCCCCCAACATAGTCTACTGCTCTATCATGAATTCTTGGAGCGCTTCGTTGGTGACATCGCGAACTGTCTCGCCGATGTCATGGAGATCACCTTCAGTTAAGGTGATCAGGTCGATGGCCAGATTCCAGGCCTTGACCTTCTTTCTTGGACCCAATCTTTCTATGATGCGTAACCGTTTGAGCTGTGTAGAGGCAATCCTTGGGTCCACACTCTCTTCTACAATTTTTGTGTCCTATGCCCCCTGTCCTGTGGACGTTGCTTGGCCCTCCTCTGCCTGCACTGCTGCGGTCTCTATTTTCTGTGGTGCTACTGCTTCTACGACCTTCTTCTACTCCGTGGTTGCTATTGCTGCTTCGTGGACTACTCTTACCTCGGATGCCGCTTTTTTGTTCCACCTTCTCTCGACCAGTTGGGTGACGCACAGCTTCGCATCATCCTTCCTTTTATGTGTTGTCATCTTCTCTAGCTCTGCCAAAATTGGGGCGTGCCACTCGGAAGGCCATGTCTCTAACACCATAAATATCACGTCGTCAGTGGCTATAAATTGGAGCTTTATCCACTGCTGCACTGGATCCTTTGGCGCCTTGATGTAGATGTTGTGCATGTCTGCCTTGAAGTCTACAAAACTCTGCAGATTATTGTGCACCATGGGGGACAGGCGCGCCCTCCTATTAATCCACATTAGAATGCTCGCCTCCATGAGAAACCAGAAAATATTGGTATCACGAATCTGTTTCACGTCCTTGGTGGCCCACACCGAAGCATACTTCACGGCCTCTGGTAGGTCTCAATCAATGCTTGGGAACTGACTATCCTCCAACAGTTATCCTACTACTAGCAAGATGGATAACAGCAACCACGCGTAGTGGAAGGTCTTTCCCTACTCTTGGGCCTCGCAACAGTTGAGCGAAAACTCCTCACAGAGGAACTCGGGCTAGTTGAACTGGACCCCCTCTGCACACTGTTCAACCAACACAACCACCAGTACTGGTACTTCATCGACGTAGATTTTTCTCATTACTTTACCAGCTAGGAGTTGGGTGGCTATGCACACTCCTTTGTCCGTGATACTGGTGATAGCATAACCCCTCTTTTTCTTCTTGAGCTTATATTTTTCCTTCATGGCCTTTACGAGAGCCAAATCGCTGCTTTTCTTAGCTATCGACGCAGGGTCCTTTCTCTTACAGGGAAGCCGAGAAATTTGGTGGATTAGATCTGTCGTGATGGTAATAAGCTCCTCTAGCCATAAGTACCCATCATGCACCAAGCAAAGCAGCTACCTAATGATAAAAATGGTGATGGGCATGCAGTGGAAATGTGGTATCCATAGCAGATGAAGCAACCTGGCCTTTTCCACATGGTGCAGCCATTTTCGCGGCTCTAACGTCATCATTGGCCCCTCCGTATTCTGCTTCATCAGGTTCGCTATTTCTAAGTGCGGGAACTTCTTGCTTTCAATGAGGTCCCAGTCTTCAAATTTCATGGTGGGCACGCGACCTAGGAGTGAGCCCTCAAAGGTAATTCCATCGGGGAGGAGCGGGGTCTGGAGTGCACTCTTCGTTGCATCCTGATCCTTTGGTATTTTGGCTTTCCCTTTTTGTTGAGGGACATACTCGGGCAATTTTGCTACAGAGCGCAACTGTTGGATGTCTTCCTCCACGTCTTCTTCTTCCTCTACGATGGCAATTAGAGCCTACAAGTCTTCTTCCTCTTCATCTGTTTCAATGGTGATTGCCTTTCCTTTTTCTTCCATTGATAACTTACTGTGCCACGGATTCCTCGAGGACATGTGTATTGGTCCCATTGCTTGCTTATCTTTCTTCATTCTCAACATCCGGGTCGATTTAGGGATTTCTATCACAACCCCAATGCCTTCAGGAACATCGTGTACCATGGGGGTCTGCACGAACTCACCGGCAGTTCCTTCTTCAATGCCCAATCCATCCTTAGTGGCCATCATCATTTTTGCACTGTATGCGGTCTTTTACAAACTTAGGGACTCTATTATCACTCGGCTCTCAACACTCTGTGCTCTGTTCAACCGCTCAAATATCAAATGACCAAGTGTTGTCTGCTGGCTAGCCCTTGGAATTTTATAGCACCTTTTGAATTCAAATTCGACCGTTCCCCCAATTTCGGGCCATCGCTGCTTTCTTGGTGAAAAATTTTCTGAAATATTGCCCATAACTCTTGTCTTAAATGCTTGCCGCCCACTCCATTTGGCCTCAAATTAGACATCCCAACATGAACAGTGACACTAATGGTCACTTCCCAGCCAACCCGCGTGGCAGTGCATCCCTCCATGTGTGGGTGCAAACCTTGTAATAGGCTGCTCTTGCGCGCACCTCTCAGAGCACGTAGGTCCCAGGCAGAATAATTTATAGTCCCACACTCCCTTTCAGCTGCCTGGAGCGCTAAGATTGTTCTTCCTACGGCTAGTCAGGTGGTCGCACCACCTGTGTGGGGTTCCATCTCACCCTCCAGTATAGTCCATGGAAAATCCTCATCTGTTATTGTGGTGATTGGCGCCATGCACTCTACTATTTGTAGTGCACTCCCTTGGTTACTGTGTTTGGTGATATGCGGTCCTAGCCACGGTAGAAGACTAATCATCCTCAGCGATAGTCCTCTAATTCGTTAGTATGAACATCCGCACCTTGCCTTGCCATCCTTAGTTTATCGACGAGACATGTTCCCTTGATCTCATTTTCCACCCTCTTGACCTCTGCATCCATCAAAATGATTTTCTTCCTTAGTCGTACCCAGTCCGTTTTAAGTTCGTGAAGGCTAAGGTTCCCTTGTCGAATGGCTTGCTCAAGTCTTATGTGTTCTGCTTCGCGTAGCTGTGTGATTTCTTTGTCCTAGGCTTCGCGCACTGTTGCACCTATGGGTACTATTACATGTGGATTCATCTTTTCATGCTCCTCACCAATTATAGTTCCTACTTCATTTCGTAACCTTGGAACTGTTTTCATGGTCATGATTTTGCACATGGTCCTATAGGCCCATCGAACCGCTGGTACGCATAGGTCCCAGTCAATGCGTCTCACCTGGTGAAGCCTGTTCAGTACTTTGCATACCTTGTCGAATGCTTCTTTGTGGATAATCTTTGGTGTGCTTAGCCTTTCCTGCCACTACAGCTTGTTCCAGTTCTCTATCCTAGGAGTGGTGTGTGCTTGTGAAGGTTGCATGTCATATGTCTGTACCCATCGGGAAAGGTGGGCGCGCAAGTTGTTTTGCCCCTCATAACCGTCTCTCATCCATAGTTGGGGTTTTCCAAATTATAGGCGCATCATCCTTCTGCATTCATGCCAATCCCTGAAATTCTGCTGGTGCATCCCCCACCATCTTGCAGGCATAGCGCGCAGTGCCCATTTAAGAGTGTCGAAACGTTGTTGTTCCGGTACTTCGCTCTCAATTTTTTTCAAAAATTCATCCACCGCTGTCAACTTGTCATACCTAGGCAGATCCCTTATCTCCATTTTCATGCAATGCAGTGATCTTATCATCATGTTGCAATTAAGCATTGTTACATCGTGTATTTGATTCTATCATCGTTCTATTTCTTCGTCTGAATCTGAAGTGTAGGAGCTTTCGCGCTCCCACAAAATTTGACCATCTTCTGTTGGATTCACCCAATCTTGTTCTCGTGTGGTTATCTTTTAGATACAATCGAGAACATCGTCACTATAATCATTGTGCACTGGTTCAATGTATTGCGCTCCTTTGGCCGGATCTAGCAGTACTACTACAAGTAGTGACTTTTTCTCAAAAATCATTTTGCGCTTCTTCAGATTTATGACTCCATTCATATCAGTGGCCCAGTCTATGCCCAGTAGTGCGGGATAGGGATTGCTATTGTCGAAAATCTCTATCACTTCAAAATCTTCCACCTTTAATAACCACCGTTACACCTTCCAATATCCCCATAGGTAGGATCTTCTGTTGGTTCGCCATTCACAACTGAATAGGAGGCCATTGTAGAATGGGTCTGCCATGTGTTCCCATGTTTTTTTCAGCAGTACATTCACATCTAATCCAAGATCTAGAATTACCTAATCCATTTCGTACTCTCTGATTTGCATAATCAACCTCATTTCCCTTCCTATGCGCAATGCATGCTTTCCAAGTTTCTGGACCACACACAGTTCTCCTAACCCTGCGCACCCAGTGATAAGTTCATGTAGTCATTTTATGGATTTTCTGTCACGTAGAAGTTTTATGAATGTCTCCAAAAAGGTAGTGAGCATTGAAGGATCCATCCCTGGTTCTAGTTGATCCTTACTACCTACAGTGGAGGCCTCCGTGAAGGTTTTCTTAGCTTCCATGAATGTCTCCTTCATGCACTCCAAATTAAATTCAGGTTCCTTTGTAGGAGCCTTGCGAACCCACACACGTTCTTCTGACTTCTTACCTCATCATCTGTAAATTCTTAGTTGGGGGAGGTTGGACTACCCCTTTTTCACGCAACCTCGCTATCACTGTAGGGTAGTCCTCTGCCTCATGATCAAAATGAGTACAGTATAAACATGATGTTCTCATCGGGTTCGTAAAATTGTGAGCATAGTGTCCTAGCCCTCCACAATTGTAACAAATTAGTTGTCTGCGACCCCTTCCTAGTCCCATTCCACCTCGACCTTGTCTATGCCCTTGAAATCCAGTGCGAACCATTCCTGCATTTGGGTCGAGAGCTCGCGATTCGGTCTATACTATGTAGGCAGGAGTCCAATCCATCATTAGTTCATAGCTTTTGTAGGTGCGCTCATCATGGCCTACCGACCTACAAAAATTACAAAACAATTGTTGGGATGTCTGCGTATACTTCTGCAATAGATGACAATTCTCTGTAGTGTGTTTCCCTCCTATCTGATAGATCGCACACCACAATGCAGGTGTCGTGCTTAGTCTTTCTTGTGCCTCAAGTCTTAACGGCATCAGCCCTCCTCCCGCTAAGTAATTCATGAAAATTGGACAGTGGTCCTTGTCATGCCCCTGACCTTTAAATTTTATGCACCATACCTCCTCACGCGCCTCTTGCCGAGGTGTCCTGTCTTGTTTCAAATTCTGCATTTCCAGACACAAATTTTGCAGTTGTGCGTGGATTCATTGGACTCCTAGACTAAGATCTTGTATAGGGGTCTCATGCAATCTCATTGCCATCTCTGAAGCTTCGGCCTGGGTGGAAAGCTTTTGTTGTGACGGCGCCATTCTTAAATGCAATGTTAGTGACGCTACAAACCATGTGCGATGTTGTCCATCCATCAAGGTCATGTTGGCTTCACGAATCATACTCTTCAGTCTCTGGTCCAGATCCCAGGGGGTCTCGCACGGTAGCATCATGATTTCCTAAAACCCAATAATGGATTGTGTCACCAATTTTGGCCTGCTAAATTCCCTATTCAGCGCGGCCTGGATTTCTGTGATTCCTGCATTTGGATGGTCATTAGAATGCTTAGTGTACCATGTTAGTGCGCGATATTGCAACACGCTTACCAACATATCCTTCTTTATATTGTCATCCAAGACTCCTTGTGCTTCCCATACCGCCCTTACCATGAACCAAAATTGGTCTGAATCTTTTTTCCCTACTCCTTTGAATACCGATAGTTTGATTGCACTCGCCATACTGAACTGTGGTGGTGGTGGAGGTGGGGTGGGTGGAGATGGAGGTGAATATGGTGAGATGGGTGGCAGTGTAGGTGGAGGTGGTAAGCGCAGAATTCGCTACCTTATTAGACTAACCACGCTTCTCGGCAAAACCTTTGCGAGTTCTTCCTCGCTTTCCCGCGAGGGTGAAATTAAGGGACTAGTTTCTAATTTTTCACTACTTCCATTTATGTAGATCTTCCAACTTCACGTAGTTCCAAACATTAATTTATTTGCATAACCCACTTTTCACACAATAACATTTTAATCAAAGTGTTTAAAGATTTAATATACTTACCTCGTTGTCCTTTGAGGAAGCATCATTCTACCTTGCTGTAGCTGACAGTCGTATCTATCGTGAACTTGGTGATAAATCCTCCTATAATTTGGTCGAGCCAATGGTCGACAACTCGCGCGATCTTATCTTCTGACGCTTCTAGTTTGTGCACTAATTCTGGAGTCCACACGATTAGTTTGTCAAGCCTACACCATCTGTGACTGTCTTCTAGCTTTGTGATCCACTCATACAATTCAAAAGGAAAGGATGCAAAGAAAATTTCATGGATTTCCGTATATAAGTAGCACTCCAACCATTGTTCCTTAGATACTCACGGATTCCTGTGACATGACATCAGACATCCCTTATGCAGATCCCAGTCTCAGCACCTAAACCATGTTTTGGCTTGTAGGGGCTTGACCCAGGTTCAAAGGTGATTTAGCCAAACAAATCCTGGTACTACTGGCCCTTTCAGCAATAGTCCGCGGGGTGCGGACTAAGGTCTCACTTGAAGTAGTAAGGGAGGGTGCTAGAACCATGTTTCCCCACCCTAGAGATGTCTGATGATTTTAGGTGGTCCGTGGTTTGACCCTACGCGTAAGTTGCTATGCGCACCTATCAGTACCTCACAGCCTGCGATGTTGCCTTCACGCAACCTTACTCAGGGCTCGATCAGTGTTATTACCCAATTCCTTACTATTAACCCAATATTAGTTGATCACTTAGCTTATCTGTGTGTGTCTAGTTATACTTAACAGTGTTCAACATTCATATAAGTGCATGCGATAAATAAAATAGTACCATTGCATATAGTATGAAATAGGAAATAACACAAGAACAAATATACAAGATTTTGAATCAAACTTCTCTTTATTATTCTTCTTCCTTGGTTACAGAATTGACTCTACCCTGAGCACTCAGCTATGGGGTTCCACACGCTCAGCTGCAGACTCTCCTAGGCCTCTGTACACTCAGCTGCAGAGCCTCTTGCTCCTACTACAACCCAAAGGACCTAGACTCTTACTCCATGCTCGCTATCTTCCAGACTCCATTCATTTTTCTACATTTTTTCTTTACAACTTAGAGCCTCGCTCTATTTATACAATCCCATGTTTCGTGGACCATGGGTAGGCTGAAACTACATTCAAAACTTAGGGTGGACAACCCTATGACTCTAACATACAATTTGTGCTCCGCGCCCGCAATTCGTGAAGTCCTTACAACAATAGTACTCAAACTTGGGCTTTGAGCCCCAAAACATGCTGTGGGGGGATTCCATGCACAACATGGATGCATTTTTGCATTTGGTTTGATGCATGATTTGAGTGATCTTCTTCCCTACATAGATAGATTTCATCAAATTGGATTTCATTTCATCATCTAGTTTGAATTTTAGGAAAGGAAACATCGTTAAGGCCTTGAAATTGAGATATAATTAAAAGATCAACTTTAAAATCTATCAATTAACCTAAGGATAATTTGAAACATTAACAATCATATCTAGTGGTCTAGGTTAGAGACATGTTTCAGTGTCTTTAAAACTTAGTAGTTGTCGTTCGCTTCAACATTAGACAGCACTAGAATGGACTTGTGCTTCCTGTACCGTCGCGTATATAAAGGGAGACCCCCCTAGGTTGCAATCCTTTATCCATAAGAAGTCGAGTCTTTCACCATGTAAACGTGATACACTGAACACATCGTTTGGGGAGATTTCCTGCACATACGTCAAGTCCTTGGTCAATTAATTCTCTAAGGTGTATAGTGCAGTTCATGGTTACTTGATACTCCTTTTTCCTAGATTCACCTCAGCAGTCATTTGATATTTTTTGACTCTTTAAATTTGAAGAGATCATCGAGAAACTTGTCCTTTCAATCTCGCAAAACTATTGAAAGTGACTAGAGTCACCTTTTTTCCCTTTTCTTGACTCTTAAAAGATGAAAAGGAAATGTTTTTGTTTCTAAAATTTAACTGCCCATGGTAAACATGTCAATCCAAAGCAGTTTCTTCTTAGACCAAATTGAGTAATTCCCTGTTAATTTCAAGATTGTTAAAGCCTTAATCATATTTTTTTTCCTTTCCTTTTCTATCATTGAAGGAAAGCCATCGTGGCTGAACCATTGAGTCCATCTCATTGTTCCCCTTTGTTGTTTGATATTGAAGGGTCCTCTCAAGGAGTTCACCCAGAAATTCCTCAATTGCTTGAGGATCAAGGTGTTGAACTTGGAATTTTTCTGAGTATCCAACCTTTTTCTTCTCATTCGCCTCCATCAGATTCCTAGTCACCTCAGCAATTTGATCCAGACTCCTCTGATAATCCAATCCAGACACCTGACAGTCCTCAGACTCCTGAAAGTCTGCAAAGACTGGTTGTTTATCAACTGAACCCATTGTTCAATCCTGTTGTGATATCTCCATAGCATCCATATAGTCCATACAATCAGCCTAATATTCCTTTGGAGTTATCTCCTCATTCATCTTGAGTTCCTCATCGCCAGTTGTTTCTATCTATGGAGTCAGAAGGCAAGATCAAAATCTCCTCTCCAAGTTATTCGGAAGTCTCCACTACCCATACTCCTCACATAAATGATGAGTAGGGATATAAGTTCCCTCCATAAGGCTTTCCTTATATAGGAAGAGTCCCATCTCTCTCTTATCCTGAGCTTAGTGAGCCCATATTGCCACATGGTTATACCTCTTTAGCTCAGTTCGTTTCAAGCACTCCTAGTGGCTTGTCATTGTATCAGAACCCCATCTAGTCTTTCAGCGCTATGCCTACATTAGGTCTATTCTTTCAAAACACGACCTCTCAATCGATTGTACAAATTGTAGTCACTTCAATTCCAGTTCAACCTACCATTCTGTCTCAACCTGTTTCATCGTTTCGACCGACTCTTTCGGTTCAACCGACTGTCTCGGCTCAAGTCTCGGTAAGTTCTTCTATCCCTCTAGTGGGTGGACAGACTGTGCTACCACCTAGGGGGCAAGATCTGAATATTCCTCTTATGTCAGGCAAAACCAGTGTGAGTGGATTAGAAACTCACATGGTTGGAATGAATCAACCTTTTTATGGCATTGTTCCTAACCATGCTGATCCATCTGGGTCAGGTAGTGTCCAATATCAACAATCGTATATGGCTTAGGTTCCATTCCAACCAGCTTATGTCCCATATGGTTTGTAAGCTATGGTTAATTTGCCTTACATTCCTCAAGTTGGGCCTTATGTTTAGCTTGGTCAATCCACTATGCCTAGTGGATATGGCAAGATCTAATTTGGGAATTATCAATACCCTCAAGGTATAAACCCGAAACTCTCCAGCTACTCTTACAGCAACAAGGACAACCTTCACAGCAGCAAGGGAAGCCTTTGCAATAGCAAGGGTAATCTTTGCAATAACAAGGGCAAGCATTGCAACTGCAAGGACAACTACTACAACCACAAGGGAAACCTTTGTAATAGTCGCAACAGCCTTTGTAGTCATAGACACAGTTTTTTCATCTATCCTCCCAACCTTTTTCCTCTCAAGGCCAACCTTTCCAACCATAGGGCCAACCTTTACAGCAGTAAAGCCAGCCTTATATGCCCATCAGCAAGGTAATCCTTTGCAAGGCCAAGGTCAAGGTCAACCCTTGCATCACCAGGGTCAAAATCCTTACATATAGGGTAAACAAGTTCAACAACCTTATAACTCGTATGCCACATACAATGCTCATTAACGACCTATGGCAGGGAAGTATCAAACCTATCTAGGACTGAATCCTCCTTATGGACAAGGTAACCCTCAGTGGGGACAAAACCAAATTCCATATGGACAAAATCCTCCAATGTGGGGGAAAAATCCTTACCAACAAGGATGGACTCCATAGTTTGGGTCTCCTCAAAGACCCTATATGCCTTTTTAACCCGCAATTACCGTTCTTGTCTACGTTGGAGTTGCGCGATGTTTCGAGGCTCACGAATGATCCCCTTCTTCATTCATCGTACTGGCCTCCCTTTCCAACAAAGATTACGAGTGATTGCCCCAAATTAGAGGGAAAAGAGAAGGAGGATCCACAAGCCCACGTGATGATATATCACCTCTGGTGCTCCTCCAATTCGTATGTCGATGATTCTATCTGTCTTCGACTCTTTCAATGAACTCTCACAGGTGCTCCCACTAAGTGGTACATCAAATTGCCTCGAGGTACCTACGGTGACTTCAACTCTCTCGCTATGCCTTTCCTCACTCATTTCCAATTGCCGATTCGTTATGCAATTGGCACCCATTTGCATATGTCACTTAAGCAAGACACTGCAACCCACATCTCTAATCATATCCATGACTGGAGACGTTAGCATCGCCTCATCAAGTTTGATATTGCTGATGAGTTGTTGATAGAATGGTTCACAAAATCATTCGTTAGCAAAATATCTAAATACATAGCCATGGGTGGGTGTGTTACTGAAGGGAAAGCTATTGCCCATGCCCAGTAGTTAGACTTAGTCTATTCACAATCTGGCACATTGTATGAGATGTTACCTGATGCTCTGAGACCATCATCAGATCTCACAGCGTCGAAGTCCCCGGATACACCACCTATTGATGGTGTGATTGGTTCTGTGTCTCATACTCCCATGAAAGATTCTTTGAAGAAGAAATCGGTCTCGAACATTGGTTCCAATAATCCCTCTAAGAATTCATCTAATCCTAGTAAAACCTCTGAGGTTCATGATGTCTAGTCTACCATAGTAGAAAAAGACTCTAAGGGTAAAAAACGAGGCAAAGGTAAGGCCAAAGTTGATGCCCCAAAATAGGATCGTCCTAAATCTTCTACTGATGATGCTTCTCGAGGAAAGCCGAAGTATCCTTACCTCATTTGTGAAGAAGCTCATTACACTAAGGATTTTCTCCGATGATATAAAGTTATTCACTTACTGAAAGGGACTCTGGCTATCTTCAAAGAACCCTTTCCATCATAGCAAACCCAATTAGTAGACCAACCTCAGTCTTCTACTTCCTTAAGTTCCCAAGTGTTCATGATGCAGGGTTCATCAACAATCTCGATTTCTACTCGAACCAAGGACTATCAAGCTATGTCTAAGCAGATGATGGAGAAAGAAGCCAATGATACTCAAAATGCTAGAGTTGCACAACATTATAATATTATTGAGGATTTAGCTCAGTCACCTTCAGTGATGTCTACATTAGAGGTTCTTCAATCCTCTCCAACACAGTGGAAATCACTGTTGTCTTTTATAGGTTCTATTGATCCTTCTGATTTGAGTATAATTACTTTCGATCTAGAGAATCATGTACATCGTCTTCCTCATCAGATTGCATTTCTTATCCAGGTCCTTATCAAAGGAAAGACAATTCATAGAATGGTTATTGATGAAGGTGCCTCTACCTGCATCATGTTAGTTTCATGTTGGAAAGCCATTGGCTCTCCTCCTCTTAATCAATGTCTGAACACCTTGGAAGCCTTTGATGGGAGAGGTTAACGACCATACAGTATTCTCATGAACTTACCAATTACGTTAGAAGGCAAGACAGTCAAATTAGAATTAGAAGTTGTAGATGCCAATCTCAACTACAATCTTCTTCTTGGGCGAAGTTGGACTCATGCCATGTTTTGTGTGGTGTCTTCTTTGTTCCACATACTTCACTTTCCTCATGAAGGAAAAATAGTCATAGTTGATCAACAGTCTTTCTTTTCTTCCGGTTCGTCGAACAGTAACATTCCTTATGTGGGAGATACTGAGGTTTCTTACGAGAGCATGGGAGCAGGTATCTTCAAAGACTCTGTCTTTATGGGTACTTTTAATCTCCCACCTCCAAATATTGATTTTGTCAATATGATCTCGGATTCTGCAGATCCTTGGCTTATCCCTACCAAATATCAAATTGACTTGTTTGGCGATGCTATGCCTTTAAGTCTATTGGAGATAAATTATTAAGAAATTGTTTTAGCTTCGATGACCACTTCAAAAATTCATACTGTCTTCAATATGAACCTAGACACTTATGTGCCATCCCCTTGGCTTGGTTCTTGGGATTCTCCAGTTCCCTTAAATGAGACCTTCCCCACTGACGAGAGTATCATGGAGGTCATGTCTCTGGATGAAGTTCAATGGAACAATATACATCATCGTTCTTCCTTTCTCCCTAGCCTCGATGAGATGCCTTCCTGTTCTGAAGCGTATGTTTCTCATTCTCCTACACCTCCACTTTAGACACCTATCTAGGTACATGAAGTCCTGTCAGAGGGTAAAATGGGAAACATCACTGCTACAATGCCTCTTGACATTTCTGTTAAACCGGGAGTTGTCGAGAACATCAATTTAGGGTTTCTTGTTCTCCATATGAGACTATACTTAGCTTTCTAAGTAATTATGAGACGTTTTCGCTTGGTCATATAAGGAAATGCCTGGCATCGATCCATACATAGTGGTGCATGAGATCTCAACTTATCCTGGTGCTAAGCCTGTTTGGCAACGGCTTTGCCCTGTGCACGCTCGAAACGCTGATGTTATCAAAGCAGAAGTAGAAAATATTTTGAAAGCGGGGTTCATTTATCCTATTCCATTAGTAGATTGGGTATCTAATATTATCCCTGTTGCCAAAAAGCAGCATACGATACGTGTTTGTGTTTATTACTGCAATAAAAATCGTGCATGTCCTAAGGACAATTATCCTACTCCCTTTATCGACCAAATCATTGACGAATGTTTAGGGACTGAAATTTTTTCTTTCATGGATGGCTTTTCTGGATATAATTAGATTAATATTTTAGCCACCGATAAGCATAAAACAACCTTTATCTATCCCTGGGGTACTTTCGCTTTAAAAAATCTTCCTTTTGGTCTGAATAATGTTGGCGTTACCTTTCAGCAAGAAATGTCCTATGCATTCCATGACATTTGACACACTTTTAACCATAACTCGATGACTTGCCTGCTCATTCGGCTAAACGTCATGACCATTTGGATCACTTAAGAGCTATATTTTTACGATGTCGGCATTATAATATCTGCCTCAATCTACACAAGTGTGTGTTTTGCATCAAGTCTAGTCGACTCTTAGGTTTTGTTGTGTCTCATGGAGGTATCAAGATTTATCCTTTGAAAGTTGAGGCCATAATAAATCTCCCCCCTCCTTCATCACTGCTGCAATTGTAGAGTTTGCAGGGAGAAGCTAATTTTTTGCATCGATTTGTCCCAAATTACACCAAACTTGCCAAAGGTTATACTCACTTACTTAAGAGGGGGATCCATTTTATTTAGGATGAAGTTGCCAAAGAATCCTTCGATGCTTTAAAGAAAGCCCTAATTAGTGCTCCTTTACTACATCCCCCCGACTACCGCCACCATTATTTCCTGTATTTGGCTGCAACTAATACCATTATTTCTATGGTATTAGTTCAGGACGATGATGATAGCAACAAGCATGTGGTTTATTATTTGAGCCTGAATCTTCTTGATACTAATTTTCACTATGCTCATGTCGAGAGGCTTGCTTTGGTGACGGTTCATAATGTCCAAAGATTTCGACACTATATCCTTTTACAGAAAACCACTGTAATTTTTTTATTACAACCCATGAGA
Source organism: Pinus taeda (assembly GCA_000404065.3). Lineage (NCBI taxonomy): Eukaryota > Viridiplantae > Streptophyta > Pinopsida > Pinales > Pinaceae > Pinus > Pinus taeda. Next base: position 54,016 of record APFE031253799.1, on the reverse strand, counting down.
TATATATTGACTCGCCAGTGCTTGGGGGGGGGGGGGGGGGGGGGGAGAATACTCCAAATGGATCATCATCTTGCAGGATTTTGATTTGGAATTTACTGCTGCCAAATCAAAGAAATTGCTCGTCTCTACTAAGTTTATCTGTGCTCTTCCATCTGCAAACACTCCAACTGATTTTGTTGAGAAGATACCTGATGAAACGTTGTTTCTTATCAGCACTCTTGACCCATGGTGTGGAGAAATTATTATTTATCTCCAAACCCAAACCTTCTGATCTGAGTTGTCCTTATCTGACCGATGTCGCATCCGGCATTAGTCCCAACCTTATCGGATCATTCGTGATACATTGTATCAGGTCGGTGTGGACTCTATCCTTCACAGATGTCTCGCCCTTGAAGAGGTTGAGCAGGTATTAAATGATTTCCACTCTAGTTCCTGTGGTGGTCATATGTCTGGATATTCCACTGGTTAGAAGATCCTTCACACCGATTATTTCTGGACTTCTATCTTCAAAGATTGCACTCTAGTTGTCCAAAAATGCCATGAATGCCACATTATAGCACGTCATAGCACTTTTTGACCGATTCTGGGATTTTTATTTTATCTCTTTTTTGGACTCATTAAATAAACAAAAAAGGAACCCCCCCTAGAGTCTCTGTTAGCTCTTTTCTGACTCTCGAAAATTGAAAATATTGTCGAGTAATTGTCATTTCGAACTCATTAAAGTAAATGAATCGATGTCACTTCAGTATAAGTTTACCCTTTTTCAGGCTGAGACTAACTATTTATGAAAAAGGTACACCTTGATTGACATGGTTAAGAGGTTCCCTCGAATATTGTTTTCTACCTTTTTAGATTCGAGGGACAAATTACGAAAAGGGACATGATGGAGTTTTCTTTTCCATTTCTTTTTCAAAGTATCTAAACATGAAAAAGCTACCAAGTTTTTCTTAAGCTTCTCCTTCCTAGGGCTCGTAAAACTTACTAGGATAGATTCATTCGAATAATGAACTTACATAACAAGCATATGCTATCCCCTTCAATATTGTGATAAAAATAATTGCGGTAATCGATATAAATAGTGGGGGAAAATGAATATGAGGCATCCTTTGTATAGGTAACATGTTGCTCATGAACATGACACTCTTCTTCTCTCGTGTCAGGTTTGGGATATCCTCACTTAGTCACTTGTCCCCCCGAGTTTTGGTGATCCATATTGCCTATTATTTGGCCATTCCATACTGTCATCATGACCTTTAGTCTCATGTTGGGTCATATGTTTCCATACTCTAGAGTCATGTCGCAAATATGTTCAAGAGAAGTCCAATCTACAATTATTTACCTATACATTGTTTGAGTCATTGCCATAGTCCTGAATATCATACCACTTTATTCCTTGTTTCATGTTGATGATGAGGGATTCATCATTGCCCTCCTTTGACGGGTCACTTCCTGTCGACTTCAGTTCACTATCCAAGAAGATGACTTAGGAACTCCCTTTCAATAACTTGGAGCTTGCATGCCTTAATGGTAAGTTCTTTGTATTTGACAATAGATTTTCACTATTAGCCTTTGATCGGGTGACTACAGGAATGTTCGACATCAGCTTCATTTTTCACATTCACGAACTATACTATTGTACCTTGAGGGCCATTTTCATTATTGGTAGTTTCTCTCGTACCTGTTAACGGTCCACATCATTGGTCGGTAATCAGGTGGTTTTCTAGCATGCTCGACTTCAATGCGTTTATTTGCATGTTAGGATTCGTGCATTGATTGGTTCAAGATGGAGCGGAAGACTCCGAGTCTTGTCTGTTATGACTCAAGCTACATGGATTTTTATGTTATTCATAATTGTACACATGTTTCTATTATACGGATGGTTGTGACCATACTGTGAGACTTTATATTCATTATGATCCTTGTTATCTGGATGGTTGCGCCCATACCATGGATCTTTTATTTAGTCTTCATTGTCTGGATGGCTGAGTCCATGTAGTGGATTCATGTCTTGATCTCAAATATGTATATGTATATGCATCCTTGATTTGTAGGTCTCCTGACAGTGTGTGTCTTCGTCCTTGCCAAAAGCTCGTAAAGCATCTCAACCATCACTCCTCATTCTACCTTCATGCTTTAGGGGACATCTTTTACACAATATTTTGTCATGCCTCATGCACTTCCATGTGACATACCTTGAAGTACTTGAAACATGATCATTATACAATATACTCATCAATTTATACATCTCATATCCCTCCTTTAACTTTTCTTGGAAAATATTTGGAGATTTCCCTAAATAAATGGCTCTTGAAACCCTAAAATGCGAGTCATGGCCCTTATGAAGCTCAAAACCACAATCGCCTGTTTCACCTTGTTAACCCAACGATGGCATCACTTTTTTCTCTCTCATACTTATGATGATCTCAAAAAGGAAGTTTTCCCAAAGAGGATGAGAAGCTTCATGATCTAGAAGTTTCGAGAGTGACGAGCTAGAGGTGGTTTCCGTAGATGAGGTTGAATCCTCCTAATTTGACCTCTTGGTCTCATCCCTATGAGCTACCTCCTTAAGATGTGGACCTAATCCTATCTTTGGAGGAGGTCTAACTCCCTCTCCCAGCCTATAAATTCCCCCTCTACCATTCCCAAAAGGTGGATCTATGTCCATTTGCACCCTGTTGAAGCCTCATAATTATGTTGCTCCAACATGGGGGATAACCACTCGGTCCTGACCTTGAAGGAAACTCCTTTTCTATTTGGTATTGTGGCTCTAATTGGGGGTGATGGAACTAGTTTCCCAATGTGGGTTTGAAAATGATGATGGGTGGTTTTCAAGTGATTGCAATAAGAATAATGAACTAAATCACCTTTTCTGACATGCAAATCTCTAATTAACTTAATCTAATATAAACCCGAGGTATTCTGTGTGATATGTGATCTAAAAAAGATATATGTTTAATACGTGGTAATAAATATCATTCACATGTTAAACAGAGATGATAACATGTAAAGTTAATCTCTTTGACTAAATAGTTAGGCAAAGAAATGTAGAAATTATATCGCATATATTTAACGATTATATACGAAAATAAACACTTTCAGCTAAGTATTATACAATAGTGCAATTAACACATAACATAAATGACATACTCCATATATAATTCACGAAACAAAACGTTATCACTAATTTAATAAAACATAACTGATCATACAAGATAAAAGTACCATATGTGTGAGGTTCTGCTCATTTGACTAGTGACATAGATTTGCTCCTTTCTTCAATCAAATTATTCTCCAAGTGCATCAACAATAGACAGTATTTTGATAGTCAAAAGTAATGACCATGTTCCAAAATTTCATCAAGGAATCTACAAACTTACAAAAGTGCATTCTTGGCAAATGTTTTTTGATAAAATCATGGACCCTTCTCTAAATGCATGAGAAGGGTATAAATAATATCTAACTAAAGTTTAAAAATGGATTACAAAAAATATCTGAGGTTTCAAACAAAATTCTTCTTAACTAGTAACTAAATTTAAAAATAAAATTGATTTGATGACTCGAGGCTATGCATATGTCATGCTGTCTCCCAGCTTTTCCTTGATGTCACATATGTCGGACATTGGTGTTACTTGAGGAGGTGCTCTGAATTGTGTTCTGACTTGTCCTGCAAAGGTGGAATCTGTAAGAGATGGCAACATTCTTTGCGTTGAATTGAGTGAACAATTCGGTGTCATAATTTGGTTGTGAGGTTTGACAAGAAATTGCCAATATGCCTCCCATTCGGTCTTTGATAATTTCGTGATTGCCTCTCTTTGGATTTTTATCTTTGCTTTCCAGTTTTTATCCAAGTCTTTCATATCTGGTAGTGACTTTGGATCACCTTATTTTATCAAGTTGGTGGTGTGTAAAGTATGATTGACTATCTTTATTATATTCTTTGCCACTCTTGGTGCTCTTGCTACTGCCAATTATGCCTGCTTAATCCATGCATCCCAATCTGTGAATAATATGTCTTTGTGTGTTTCTTCAATCTCTGGCATATTATTGCTTCTTCCTTCTTTATATTCTTTCCATTCAATATAGTCATAGATCCTAGTATTTAAGTTATTAAACTCAGTTCTCCAATTAATTTCCTTATCTCTTAATTGATCACTGGTATTCAAATAAGGGGTGATATGGGACATTTTCTGGTAGAATAGATCTTGCTGTTTTGATAGAATGGAGTTTAGCTCCAATGCATCTTTGAAGAACTCATCAATAGTGGGGACATATTTATATTTCGCCATAGTCTCTTGAAACTCTTGGATTTTCATATTCTTTGATGAGATATCTGCTTCGTGGCTTATCCTAACTACTTTGATACTTTGCTGCAATTGGACTATTTGTTCTATGGCTTGTGTGTTCACATTTGTTTTCTCGATTTCCAGATGTTTTTCAAGTTGTGCTATCCTTTCTTCTCTTTCTCTTAAAAAAATAGATACTTCAATGGCCTTATCAATGGTGGCAGTAGCATATGCCCCTGCAAATTGTGACAGCCTGGTTAAATTTTCAGTTGGATTTCAAGGAATATCCTTCTAGACTATATCCATTGGTTCATTCCTTGGTGGGATTTCAGGTGTTTCCACTATCCTTCTCTTCCTCTATCTTCTTACTACAACCTTATGCAGTGGGCTATATAATACATCTAAAGGAGGTATTTCTATGACCTTTAGGATAATCTTAGATGTCGGAAATGTAGGTATGATTTCTAAATTCTATGAATTTGTTCCTTGTTCGTTCATTGGCTCAAACTCTGAAAATTTTTGAGTTTGCTGTGGAGTATGATATCCTGCATTTTCTTAGACATTTGTTGCTTTGGCAGTATCTTGGAGTTTTTTATTAAACTAGTCCCATTATTACTCCATATCACTGCTTTTTCCTTTAAGGCCGATACCCTGAGTTAGGTCACTTTTGACCTGTTTCTCAACTAATTTTTTGCTAGATTCTATTGTAGTCTATGTTTCCTGTGTCTTCCCTGTGTTCTAGGCTGCATTCGTCTGAGATTATGTTCGAGAATTTGGTTCTTCATTGTTAATGGTCACACTGGGTGTGGTTTTGTTATCATTTCTTAACAAATCCAAAGGGATTGTTTCAAGCCTCTGATTTCTAAATTTCTGAAACCTTTCAAAGTCGCCAAGATTAAAATTAACCTTTGCCTAATTGAATGCTTATTCAAATGACTCAAATGATTGTAATAAATCTTCAAATTCATGATCTTCATGGATAAATGGTTTTACCTTTACTGACGTAGTAAAATTTTGTGCTACTTTCTCTGGGTCAAATTGCCACTTTGGCAGAGTAGCCAGCCTAAGCCTCTCTAAGTTCTGTATTTCTTTGCTTGCATGGTTGAAGTTCGTTAATGAAAAAGCACCACACTAGATGGGAAAGGGTGGCCATAGTGATTTTTTGCTATCTTTCAAAGTCTTGGTTAAGCCTTTTCCAAAAGTTTGGTGAGCTATTTCTCTGGCTAGCAGCTTGTCGAGGACATACAAAGTACACGTGGTTTTGATGTACTATTGTAAACTCTGATATATGTGAATCATTGCTCAGCAAAGTGCTTGCCTACTACAAGAAGGTATCTAGCGTCTTCCTTAGAAAATCTCGAGACCTTTTTATAAGAAATCATTTGATGTAATGGTAGCATAACAACATTGCATATCTTGTAAAAATGGGGTATAAAATGGGATTCCCACATTTGTTTGTGACTGAGATGGATGGGGTATAGGTCTTGCAAGGTCCATTTCCAACCCATAATTGGAAACTTAATACAGAAACAAATAGAGTCCATGATATAAGCACTCATATAAAATGGAGGAAATATTTCTATGGAGGTGGATCTCTTTTGACGATATTCAGAAATAGTCATAGCTAAGTTGTCGGATAGGATAGTAGCCCGATTCATTATATGAGAATTGATACATGCATCGATTAAAGGGACCCATTCTATAGAGAACTTGGTATTATTTGGAATTCCATACAATCTACATAACATAGGGGCTGCATAGTTATGGGGATTTTCTAAAGAAGCTATGGGGTACATACTCATCTTATCATATTTGAATTCATTTTCTAGGAATCTCCACCCTTGAATCATCTTGAAGGGTTCTTCATTCCCTTTCGCGAACTTGGCTAGGAATGATCTATCATATATATTCTAAGGGTCAGTAAGATGATACATTTGTTTCAAATCTTCGGCTTTAAATGATCCCATCAGCTCCATCTTTGAATTCTTGAATTGTCTGTCTTCAATATTGACATTCTCCACTACCCATCTAACCATATCCATGCGTGGTAGTATCTTAGCTCTTGCTCCTATTCTATGAAGAAAAAAGCAAGCAACGTCTCTAAATTGAGATGTCGAGGGTAGCATTGAATTGGTTGTTGCCTTAGTAACAATAACTTCAGGCTGCTCATTTTCAAGTCTATTATAGACAAGTTCCCACATCGTTTCTCCTCCATCAACACTACACACCGTATCAGAAAATATGGGCGGCATCTTTGTAGCCTCAGATTCTAAAACACTCTATTGCTTCTATTTTTGCATTACTTTCTGTAAGGACATCTCTTTTAAGGCTTTCCTGAAATGAAAGAGAGATATATCAGAGTAAAAAGTAGAGGGAAATTAAGGCTGAAGAGCTATTTGAAATGACTTGAATCATGGGAAGATTTGAATGCAATCTCTATATTAAATAGCCGTGACTTGAAAATATTAACTTCTCTCCTCGAGCTACTAAACAATAATTTCTCTATCAACCCACTTGATATTTCATTAAAAACTCAATAACTTCCCACACTTTACACCTAATTTTCCGCATCATGATTTTCAAACGTTGCAACATAGCATTGTTCGTAGATAATGCGAAATACGATTGTGAAACATCACAATATCGCCTTTCACAATTTTTTAAGGGATAACATAGTGGCATGCCTTGTCAAATTGTAACTTGCGAAGTGTGATCACATAATCTTAAAGTGTTGCGATCAGAAAATCGCAGTGGAGATTTTATCACATTTCAGGATTTTCTTTAGGATGTTTATAATTGTTAAATGAAAATTGCGAGATGTGATTTGTGATGATAAAAGTTTAAGTATGGGTTCCATTCTAAAGGTTTAAGGCAAATTTTTAGAGTTAGCGCTTATTTTCAAAAGCTAAAAATTTAAAATGGTCCCCATTTATATGTCGAATACTAACTATTAATCCCTATAAATGTGGGTGTTGTTACATATTACAACAATTGGCGATTCACTTGGGAGAATCAACTATCTCCAATTGGTCTTTTGAAATCTATAAAACTTTAAAAATTAGAAGAGTTATAGGAATAATAATCACATGAGTTACAAACTAAACAACAATTCTCTCAAATCATAATCACTTAATTTAATTATTCAACTACTTTACTCTTGTAATGATAAAAATATAAATGTTTGCATCAATCTATACTAAGATTTAAAGAGATGTAGTAGGTGTCTTCTACATATTAGTTTTTATTGTTTACTCATTTTTCATAGATATAGCCTCTCCTACCAGCAGACATTCATAGCCTCGACATGGTTATCTTTTAACCAACAATGATTCATTGTCCCATCCAAAGCAATTTTTAGAATTCAAAATGATATTCATTTGATTTCTTTCTCATTTGGATCTTGTTTTTTCCTTTTATGTAATTTTTATTTTTAAGTTTCTTAAAAGACATTGTCTAGGCTTGGTAACCCAATAATGACAATGCCATTCACTGGTTGTAATTAAACTGAACAAGCTAGCTCTTGATGAGAGTCCTTCTCCTTTGATTGATTAGATCATTGGCTATTACCCTGTTTTGATATGCAGTATTGGTAATATCAGTTTAATTATTCCCCTATGATCATGGTAAACAAGCTCGTAATGAGACTTATTATCTTTTAAGTTTTGCATATTTTTGAATTACACTCTGAAAAAGGAATATTTTATCAGATGGGGCAAATCATTGGCTCTTTTTAAGAGTTTTGTGGGCAGAACTGCTTCTTTTCCATAAACTAAAGCAAAAGGAAAAGAGTCAATTGAGACCTTCTATGTTATTATATCTTCCCAAAGAGCAAATGTCAATGCCTTGTGCCAATTCCTATGATTTTGGTCTATAGTCTGCTTGATGATTCCAATAAGGTTTTTGTTTGTTGATTCAGCTAATCCATTACCTTGTGGATAATAGTTGGCTGAATACTTCAATTTGAAACCTCTTTTTAAGGAAAATTCTACCATAGTATTTCCAGAAAAATAAGATGCATTATCAAACATTAAAGTTGTAGGTAAGCCAAACCTAGTGATTATGTATTGATCAATAAAGTATATAATACTTTCTATGTTAGCTACCTTTAGTGGGATAGCTCTACCCATTTCGTGAAATAATCAGTAGCTGTAAGGATGTACTTCTGCTAATTGGAAGAGTTAGGAACAAGCTCACCAATTATATATAATCCCCATTGTTCAAATGGTTGTTGGATATTCACTGGCTATAATGGGAATGCTAGTTTCTTTTCTCTTCCAGCTACAGTTTGACAAATTTTGCATTTTCTTGCATAGTCATGTGCATCCTTGAATAGTGTTGGCCAATAGTGACTTGCATGCAGGATTTTATGAGTTGTGGTATTTCCTCTAAAATGACCTCCAGCTAGTCCATCATGTAACTCCTGCATAACCTTTTCAACTTCAGGTTTTTCTAGGCATCTTAATAATACTTAATCATAATTTTTTCTAAATAATACATCATCAATTAATTCATACTGATTTGATTTCAACCTTAAAGCACACTTTGTTTTGTAATTGAGATGCATAGGAGCATATCCATTCTTTAAATAAAACTTCAAATCAAAATGTTGTGATTGTGCATCGTTGAGGCTTACCTCTGATATTTGCACTTCATTACCTTGGTCTTCTTCTGTTGATAAATGGGAATCTCTAGTTAACATTTTGCAAAAACCTTGGCCCCTAAGAATTTTAGCTGATCGAATTTCTACATCATACTCTTGAAGTGAAATGACCCAATTTGCTCTTTTCTCACCCTCTTCTCTTTGAATCAATAATCGCCTTATTGCAGGGTAAGGTACTACTATTTTTGTATGATTTTTGAGGAGAAAAGGTCTGAAATGTTTTAAGGTTTTAAAGACAAAAAAAGCTTGTTTCTCAATAGCTGAGTAGTTTATCTCAACACCCTATAAATTGGAACTGAAAAATGAGATAAGTGCCTCTATGTTTTAATCGTTTAGCTGTGTTGAAAATACTGCATATGATGTATCAAATGAAAATGTGTATAATACAAAAGGCTTAAGAAAGTCTAGAGTTGTTAAATAAGGAGCACTGATAATGGATTTTTTTATTAACTCAAATGACTCTCTTTCATTTTTACCCCATTTGAAGACTACATTCTTTCTTATCATTGATTGAAGGGGTAAAGCAATCTGTGAAAAATCGGGAACAAATATTTTTACAAAATTAATCTGGCATAGGAAGGATTGCATGGTCTTTTTGTTATGTGGGAGAGGAATCTTTTCAATTTCTTGGATTCTATTAGGATCAATATAAATTCCTTTCTTGGACACTCTGAATACGAGAAGTTTGCCTCCTACTAACGCAAAGTATGACTTTTTGGGATTTAGAAAAATGCCATATTTAATATTCTTTAGGTCATTCAAATGATTGTTTATGCTCCTAGAGTAGATTGTAATGTCATCTATGTAAATAACAACTGATTTATTAATCAGAACTTTAAAATAAATATCCACGGCACATTAAAATATAGCACCTGCATTGATAAGTGCAAAAGGCATCTTCTGATAAGTCTATGTCCCCCACTTGGTCCTTAATGTTGTCTTTATTCTGTCATCTAGATGTACAAGAATTTGATTAACTCATAGCCTGCAATTAATTGCAATATTTTCTCCATGGTAGGCAAAGGAAAGTTATCCTTTTGACAAGATCTATTTAAGTTCCTAAAGCCAATACAAATTCTAATATCTCCATTCTTTTTCTTGAGAGGAACCATATTTGATACCCATTTTGAGTGTCTAACGGGAAATATTATCTTTTCTTTCACAAGTTTTTTTAATTCAGATTTGATTTGGATTTCAAGGTTTGGATGAATCTTTCTAAGCTTTCGTTGAATTGGTTTCTCAATAGAGGTCATCGGTATAATGTGTTGAATTACAGAGGTGTCATAGGTTTTGAGATCTGAATAATCCCAAGCAAATAAACCTTTATATGTTTTCAACAATTTGATGAATGATATCCTTTCTTCGGATGATAAACCAAGACCTAGGTTGGTATTTTGAGGCTTTTTAGATGTGCCTAGGTTTACCACTCCAAATCTCAAAGTAGAACTCTGAGACTTGGAGTTAGCAATCTTTTTAAATCTATCTTTCAAATCATAGAGATCTTCCATTTTGACTACACACTATGGAATTGGATTTTGATCTTGTTTATGGTTTATTTGCAATTCATGTTCATATTCATCTATGATTTGTTCCTCATAAGATCCTTCTGATGTAAGGAAATAAATTATATTAGCATCATTATTAAACACTCTCCAATTTGTTACATTATCTGGGATGGATGGTCTAAAAATTAACTCTATAGAAAATCTATCTAGATTAATTTCCTCTGAAGGTATAATATTAGATGCTACATTGGCAAGTAAATCAACACTTGCATTTTGTAATCTCAGGGCTGAAGAAATGTTAAAAGCAGTGAAGTAAGAAGTAATATTTTGGGCTAGGGATTGATGATGTTTGAGATGCCCAAACACACAATGGATTGTGTTTCTAACCTATTTAATAACTATCTCAACGTCTCCATATACTTGCAAACACTTGACATCAAGGCCAATGGCTTTGTATAGCCCTTGAATTAATGCTTCATATTCTGCAGTATTGTTAGTGCATTGAGATTCAAGCTTGTAGGCTAACATGGTTTTCTCTCCTTGCGGGCTGATTAAGATACATCCAGCACCTACACCATATTCAAACTTGGAACCATCAAAATAAAGAGTCTAGAATAATTAATTATCTACAAGTTTATCGACAACAAATATACATTTGGAAGCGTCTGTTTGCGAAAATTTTTCCACCTGAGATACTATAGCATTATCCAGAAAGGGAGATCTTTGTGCGTTAAAGGATCCCAAGAATGACTCAGTTGAGAAGTTTTCGATGATATTATTGGTGAAAGCTACTATCTCATTGCTTCCCCCGAGATAAATGACTGTGTACTTCATGAAATTCTCACGGTCTACTCTGATTTGGTTAGGTTTACCATTGTATGGCAACCACATATGAGACTAATCAGTTGTAAAGTATCCGTGTAACTTTTCAGACCAATCCCTACTTAAAATTAAACCATATAATTCAGTGATATTATCCATTAGAATATTGATTACCTGTGAAACTTTTGGGTTGGAGGAAAGCATAATTGAAACTGATATCATCTCTCCAATTACTTCTACTTTTGTCATATCCAGTTGAACTATGTGTACAACAAATTTTTGACGTGTGATATTTAATTTAGTGCGCACAGTTCTTGGCATAATGTTTGAAGAGACTCCTTAATCAATAAGGAAATTATGGATGTTTTTGTTAAAAATTTCATAAGGAGAAATGGAGTATGAGAAATAGATCTATCACCTATTAGAACTAGATCTGTGAGATTTACTTTGTTTGAAGATGAAGGAGGCTTTCCCATATCCTTAGCAGCTTGAGTAACTACAGCCACTAGTAAAGGAGCTACAGGAACTACTTTTAACTCTCTAAGTAAGATTTTTTGTTGTTGTTTGAGTTTAGTTAATTCATGTAATGAAATATTTTCTCTCGTCTTTTTCATTTCTTAGACTATATTGTATTCCATTGTATTCGAAATTACTAAATTTTAGAAGTAGTTGGAGGATCTAATGGAATAGAATCAGTTTGATTAGTCTTGGATTTCTTTCTTACTATTTTCTCCTTTACAGGAGTAGCAACTTTTTGTTTCTGATTTGATGTTAACATATCAGTAGAGCTTTTACTTCTTGTAGTTACTGGCATGGCTTCTACTTCCTCTTCAGTTGGTAGAATAAAATTTTAGATTCCATTTAACTCAACTTCTTCCTCAGTTTATGCTTCTTCTTCAGCTGATGAAGCTTCTTCTGGTTCTTGATCGGACTCAGTGTTTGAAATAGTATTTGGTGGTTGGGATGCAGAAGAAGGATTTCTTTTGAATGGGTGAAAATATTTCTTGGGAGCAGATGATTCTGCAACTTGTTTCTTAATTTTGACCATTTCGTTTGACATGGTCTTTAGCACCTTTTGAAGGCCTTCAAGGTAGAAAGGGTCCTTTGGAGCTTTCTTTTTTTAATCTTCCTTGAATGTCACTTTGTTTGATTTCCTTTCTTCTATCTATGATCTCTTTTCTAAGGCAATAATTCTCCTTTCTACAGACAATGCTTCTTTCATGTTTTCTACAAGGGTAGCCTTATTGGATCTATCTACAAAAATTGTGATATTAGAGGGAAGGGAGGATATGTACCACTCTATTTGTACATCTACTACAGGTCTAGAGGTAGCTGGGATTTTTTTCAGTAACTTGTTGAATCTAGAGTTGGAGTCTTTGATCCTTTCATCTAAACTTTATTTTAGGTTGGAAATATCATTGATTAAAGATGCCACGGTTCTATCATCACCAAATTTTGCAAGAAATATTTCTTCAAAAGTGTCCCGGATTCTGATTAAGCCTGCTGGAAGGGAAAAGCACCAGGATCGTGCAAATCCCTGGACAATATAAGGAAACAATCTGATAACGGCATCTTCATGTGCAACTCCATTAAGGTTCATGGCTAACATAAATTTATATAGATGTTCTTTAATAGGAAGACCATCGTCAAGATTATACTTAGGAAACCATTTTTTGGGGTTTTTTGGAAGAGAATTTGGATTAGCAACCAGTACAGCACCAAGGTTTGTCCAAGATTGAGTAGGTTGATTGGCCATAACTTGTGTTGAGGGTTGCAAAGATGAGGAGGTAGGTCCAGAAGTAGATAGGGATGGTGAAGAACTTACTACTGGACTATTACTATTGGTAGCAACACTAATTGTTTGAGTCGAAAAAATGGATAGTTGAGAAAAGGTGGATTGAGCAGAAGTGAATGGGGGAGTAAATGGAGGGGAAGGTGATGTGATCACGCTAGTATCTAATTCAGATTTTGATGTGGAAACTTTCTTACGTCATGAATGAATGGGAAACTCAAAAGGGGTTACTCCAAGATTTTCACTTTGTAATCGATTTAATACACTAGTATCTCGTAATAGGGAAGTGACACTTTCTTCAAAAGCTTCGGGTTTTTCTAGTTTCTTAGCAGAAATTGATGTCTGTTCCAATTTCTATATTAAGGAGTGAACTTCAGGAGATTCAGGAGTGTAATCTAAAGAAGGTAGTTGTCTTAATACTTTAGGAGACGAGGGGGATGTTTCTACAACTTCAGATTTCTGATTCGGAGATTTTGAACGAGATCTAGGAGATGTAGAAGCTCTAGAGGGGTTTTGACTCTTATGAATGTTTTTCAATTGATCTTTAGATTTATATGCCATTCATAATTGGATGGCCCTCATTCTAAGGCCAAAATGTTAAAGCCTCAGATTTCTATTGCTCCAACATGGGGGATAACCACCCGGTCTGGACCTTGAAGGCAACTCCTTTTCCATTTGGTATGGTGGCTCTGACTGGGGATGATGGGACCAATTTCCCAATGTGGGTTTGAAAATGATTATGGGTGGTCTTCAAGTGATTGCAATAATAATAATAATGATAAATAAATGACCTATTCTAACATGCAAATATCTAATTAACTTAATCTAATATAAACCAAGGGTATTTTGTGTGATATGCAATCTGAAAAATATATTTGTTTAGTACGTGGTAATAAAGATCATTCATGTGCTAAACAAAGATGATAACATGTAAAGATAATTTCTTTGTCTAAATAGTTAGTCAAACAAATGTGGAAATTATATCACGTATATTTAATGATCATATATGAAAATAAACGCTTTCAGCTAAGTATTATACAATATTTCAATTAACACATAATAAAAAGGACATACTCCATATATAATTCATGAAACAAAATGTTATCAATAATTTAATAAAAAAGAACTAATCATAGAAGATGAAAGTACCATATGTGTGAGGTTCTGCTCATTTGGCTAGTGACACGGATCAGCTCCTTTCTTCAATCAAATTATTTTCCAAGTATACAAAAGTGCATAAAAAACAGACAATAGTTTGATATTCAAAAGTAATGACCATGTTCCAAAATTTCATCAAGGAATCTACAAACTTATAAAAGTGCATTCTTTGCAAATGTTTTTTGATAAAGTTGTGGACCCTTCTCTAAATGCATGAGAAGGGTATAAATACTATCTAACTAAAGTTTAAAAATAGATTATACAAAATATATGAGGAAGTTTCAAAAAACCTTCCTCTTAAATAGTAACTAACTCTAAAAATAAAATCGATTTGACAATTGTCGGACTGATCAGATATTGATCCATGACCTAAACGATAGCTCAAATTTCAAATTGTTCGAAAGAGTGTTGAACCTGAACGATTGGATAGATCTCATCTTCCTGATTCTGATACCATGAACAGTTCGAAAAACCGATACCATATGAAGGAGATATCGCAATTTGAAAAGTCCAGTATACTGTAATTTTTGGACATTTGACCAAGATTAATTTGGTTTTTGGAAATTAAAATATATATATATATATATATATTCCAAGGAATATTCCTTGGAATATTCTCTTTTGGGGTAAGTGCTTAACCTTTCCTTAAACGTCTTTCTTTAAGTTTCGTATTGAGCACGTGGGTAGTATTTGGAAAGTGGGAAATGGTATCTGGTTTGGACAAAAAGTTGTAAATGGTATTCTACGATTTCACGCGATTAACCTTAGCGGTCAACATGTAGCATTGGAAAACTAATTTTCTCATGCACTCTTGACCTAATATCAGTCGTGAAAGAATCTACGCGAGATTGCACAACAACCGTTCGATTAGACGGGTCACGTCAACAATGGAGATCGTCTGGGTTAGTTGGTGAGTGGACGATGCAATATCCATTGGATCGAGCGAGATATATCAACGGTGGAGATTCTGCTATTTGAAATGATTCTGATGCCAACATAATCGCTGGTTGCAAATGGTTGACACATGATTGCATGATCGCCAGTGCTACGGAGGATTATCCCTAACCGCCGAGATTATACTGCCACATATGCACACCCAAAAAGTTATTGTAACGAGTCACCTCTGACAGTCAGCTTGGCAGAGTGGCTAAACTTAGGCGGATATGCCAATTTTAACTGGAGTTAGATGTAGTTCACTAAATTTGGTGGAGGATCCCTAGGGGATATTAATTAAATGCACTCCAGGAGAATTTTTGAACCAAAGAGAGAGAGAGTGAAACAAGAGGTTAGTTAGGCTAATTGGAGCTTTATGAAGCCAATGAAATAGTCCAAAGAAGCTGAAGAAGTCATCTTCATAGAGATTTTCATCCAGGGAGATTTTGGAGCTCAGGGCCACCAAGAGTTGGAGGCAGTTGTAGGAGCTACTAGTACTCGTTCTCAGCAGACCAACAGCCATTCCTAACTATAATGAGCCTTTTGAATCCATTGCAGAGATTTGCAAAAACATTTGGAGACTTCTAAAGGCTGAGATGCTACAGGGAAGTTTCAGGCAGCCAAGTGCCAATCGTGGAGGAAGGCTTAGTTTAGGGATACAGTGCTCATTTGAGCAAATGTTCAGTCTATTTTCAATGTTTGATATGTGTTGGAGACAGGAGATCAGGTTTTAGTGACAATTAAAGAATTCTGAAGGAGTTAGTGCCATCAAGAAGCTCAGGGTAGCTCAGAGCACTGATTGAAGGAATCAAGTCTAAGAGAGCTTAGATCTGTTTGCAAAGTAATGACAATCATGACAGGGATATAGATGGTATTCTAAGCCCATTGGTTCAGTTCATTAACCTTTGGAGTTAAGTGTGGAACTTTTAAAATGAACTTTGCCATAATCCCAAAGAGTCAAGTCAAGATGACAAAATCTCAAGGAGACATAGCCCACGATATTCGGCTGAACTCCTAGATTAAATTTGTTGTTATGTGTGGATATTTATTTTCTGCATTATATGGTTGTTATATGTTTTTAATATCAGCAGAAACAAATGGACTTAAATCACTTAAACAATTAAAAACAAAAGACATACACCTGTTTCAAGTATTTAATTTCGCAAATGTCATATATAAGATAGATCATTTATTTGTTTAACTGAGTGGGAGGTTCTTGTAAGTATAACAAGTTATCAAACTCCCTTTTCAAATCAGGTGGTATCGGAGCAAGTTGCTTGATTGACAGAGCAGTAGGTTGCTTGTTTGACTTGAAAGGTGCTTAAACAGTATAAAGAATTTGACTGTTTGACTATTTGTAAACTGACTGCTATTTGAGTTTGCGAAAGTGAAGAGAAAGCTACTGATAGCTAAGTCCAGGAAAGGACAAGAAGGAAGAAGAGTTGAAGGAATTCACCTTACCCAAAGGACCTCAAGGAAACCCTTGAAGCACAAGAGGGTTTGTTTGCAAAAGGCTGCTTGAATAAGAGTCTGACTCTACAACCATTTAGTTCAAAAGTTTTTTCAATAGATTTTGAAAGCTTTGTGAATTTTGTTGAAGTTCTTTTGTTCATTTTTATAATGACAACTTCTACAAGTGAGTTTTCAAAATCCCCCTCCTTCACAAGATTCTTTGATGACGACATGAAGCAAGACTTGTTCATCATGATGGATATGGTGAAACAAATGTATGAAGATGAAAGGAAGAGTGCCAAACTTCAAGAGCAGTTGAATTCCATGAAGGAAGAGAAGCAATTGCTTTTTGACAAATTGCAGGAAATGGAGAGCCAACTTCATATTCCAAATATGAGCCTAGAAAGGATGCATGAGTTGGAGACACAACTCCATGTTGCCAAAGAATCCTTAGTCAAGCATCAGTCTAAAGAAGAGGTAAACAATCCTAGTTTGTCTTCAATTTCTTCTAAGAATGTTTATGTTGGTTCTTTTGAAAAACATACAAGAGGTATAGGGTCCAAGTTGATGCCAAAAATGGGCTATGAATGAAAAAGATTGGGAAAACATGCGCAAGGCATTGTTGAGCCAATAATGGTTGAGGAAAGGCCTAAAAATCCATGGTATTTGGTCACAATAATTACAGGGTATCTCTATCCTTGGATCTTCGTTTGTCATGGTTATGGGTCATCCACAAACCCACACTTCATCGAATTCCATTTGCTAGGCCGCACACTATCAATATCACAGTTGGTCACAAGCATTACAAGGTATCTCTATCCTCAGATCTTCATTCATCATGGTTATGAGTCATCCACAAACCCACACTTCATCGAAGTCCATTTGCTAGGCCTCACAATGTCAGTATCATAGTTGGTCTTAAGAATTACAGGGTATCTCTATCCTCGGATCTTCGTTCATCATGGTTATGGGTTAACCACATAAAACCATTCTCTTTAGTGGCCCTTCATATTCAACAAAGGCTTTGTAGGAGGGAACTTCATGCAATGGGACCATTGCTTCTTAAGGAGGGAGGAATGATCCAAATGGAAAATGGCATCAACCCATGGTATTCATCTGCCTATGTTATTCATCCACCCATGTAATTTACCCATGGTATTGTAAGTGGAATCCACATGTGGTATTTATCCACCCATGGTATTGTAAGTGACATCCACCCATGGTATTCATTCACCCATGGTATTGTGACATCCACCCATGGTATTCATCCACCCATGGTATTCATTCACCCATGGAATTGACCCATGGTATTGCAACTTAAAAATACTATAAGTAACAAGTCACATTTTGTAAAAGGACAGATTTTCCACCACAATGTAGTCCTTATAGTTATTATCTATTTTAATAAAGAAATAATCTTTGTGGTTTTGTTTATTGGGCATTCTACTCTTTTTCTTCTAGCAATTTTTCAGATCTTGGGTGCCTCCCCCGCGAAGATCCATTTCAATGTTTTAGATCTTGGGGGCCTCCCCCCAAGATCTGGATCAATTTGGGTCTTGGCTATGGACAATATTGTGGAGAAAGTTCCATGAAGGAAATTGAAACAGTTCCTAAAAGGAGTTTCATTTTAGATTCTCTACCTCAAGTTTGTAAAGATTGTATTCATGGGGAATGAAATTGTTTGAAACATACTTTGCAAGAAGAAGGTGTTCATAAGCATGCACTCGAACAAGGGAGTTGTGAAAGCTCTATAATCATTGAAGAGATTGATGGTGTTCCGAAGGGAGCCACTTCTTCATTCGATTCACCTTCTCATGAAGGCAACAAAGGTGAAAGAGGAAGGTATAAATATGATTTCAATCACATTTCTTTTGATTATGTTAATCATGGTAAATTTCCACATAAACATTGGAAAAAAATTGCAAGTTCCTTTTGTGGTTTGGTTAACTATAGTAGGTTTCTATATGTTGGAGGAAAATGGCCACATACGGGAAACTTTTGAAGAAAAGGAGGCAAGAAGCCAAAGGTCCATTGGACAAGGCAAATTATGTTGTAAAGAGGATGAACATGTGTTGCACTTATTTCCATAAGTAAGGACACATTGCTGAAAAGTGTTGGAATTTGAATCCAACAATGCTTCCACGAAATTTGAAGAAGGTGGAAAAAGAGAATGGAAAGAATGGGAAAGAAGTTTCCATAATTGATGTGTTTCAGAAGGATTCACATGTTGATGTTGATGTGCAGTTAAAGGAAGCACCTTTAATGTGGATTGGTAAGAAATGGTTAGAGTTCTTATCCAATTAAAGGTTGCATTTCTTTTGATTTGATACATTTCTTTGCCAATAGAATGCAAGTTGCATGGTTTTACCAGAAAGGTGAATGAAAAGTTGAGTATGAGACTCACTTTATTGCAGCAAAACTATGTTCATTTCAGCTTTGTAAGTACATTTACATATGATTGAGAATCGTGCACTTATGATTGTGCTTGAGAGAAAGTTTAAGAATGGAATACATACATGAGAATGGTATGTATGAACAAAGGAATGTTGATGATTTCATTGTATTTGAACATGTACGTGTGATTGATTTAATGGTTGATTGCTTTTTTAAACATGTGTGCAATGTCATATTGACTAGGAAAAGTTGATTTTGTCTCCAAGATTGAAAAAGGAGATAATGAGGAAGTGTTTCACAAGAGGTGGAATTCTTTATACTTTGAAAAAGAATCGTCAAGTTCTTTGTGTACATGCTTGACTTGGAGAGTGAGTTGTTTGGAAAAGGTGTGTTTTGTCGGCTTGTGATTTAGTCGATCATTAGTACACAAGATGAAAGAGACATGATGAAGATTCACATAATGTGAATTTATGTCATCAAGATTTTTTTTGCATTATGTTGTTTTTTGTCAAGATGTCAAAAGAAGATTTGCAACAGCAAAAGTCGCCATAGAAGCGTCATGCTAAGAAGTGGTTTGACTTCTTGACACAATAAAACATACTTTCGTTGGTACATATGCAAATTTCAGTTAAGTATGCATGTATTTATGATGTAATCTCATGTTTGTTTGAGCCACCTTGGGTTGATGATCAAGGAAGCGATATTCAGCTACCTTCAACAGAAATTTTGAATGAGTTCAAGGAAGACAGTTATTAACAGGAGGACAAGTTCATCCAGGAAGGGAAGTGTCAACTACCTTCGAGTTTTAGTTCAAAGGCACTAGCCACGCAAGGCAAGTGTATGAAGGCTGAAAGAAAAGGGTGATGTACTCTCATCTACTGTATAGATCAGTATATCAGTATTTTGGGGTCCAAAATATTCCTAATGGGGAGGATTGATCAGATATTGATCCATGACCTAAATGATAGCTCAAATTTCAAATTTTTTGAAAGAGTGTCAAACTTGAACAACTGGATAGATCTTTTCTTCCAGATTCCAGTGCCGTGAACAGTTCGAAAAACCAATACCGTATGAAGGAGTTATCGCAATTTGAAAAGTCCAGTAAACTGTAATTTTTGGACATTTGACCAAGATTAATTTGGTTTTTGGAAATATTTAAAAAATATATATTCCAAGGAATATTCCATGGAATATTCCCTTTTGGGGGTAAGTGCTAAACCTTTCCTTAAATTCCTTTCTTTAAGTTCAGTATGAGCACGTGGGTGGTATTCAGAAAGTGGGAAATGGCATCTCGCGTGGAAAAAAAGTTGTAAATGGTATTATACATTTTCACATGATTAACCTTAGTGGTGGACACATAGCACAATAAAACTACTTTTCTCATGCGCTCTCGACTTGATATCGATCATGCAAGAATTTGTGTGAGGTTGCACGACAGTCATTCGATTGGACGGGTCACATCGACGGTGGAGATTATGCTATTTGAAATTCTTCCGATGCCAATGTAACCACTGGTTGCAAATGGTTGACACGTGGTTGTATGACCGCCAGCTCTACAGAGGATTATCCCTAATCGCTGGGATTATACTGCCTCATATGCACACCCAAACAGTTATTGTAAAGGCTCACCTCCGATGGTCAGCTTGGCGGAGCGGCTAAAATTAGGTGGATATGGCAAGTTTAACTGGAGTTAGGTGCAGTTCACCAAATTTGGTGGAGTATCCCTAGGGGATATTGATTAAATGCACTCCAAGAGTAGTTTTCAACTAGAGAGAGAGAGAGTGAAACAAGAGGCTAGCTAGGATAATTGGAGCCTTCTGAAGCCAATGGAACAATCCAGAGAAGCTGAAGAACTCATCTTCATAGAGATTTTCATCCAGGGAGATTTTGGAGCTCATGGCCACCAGGAGTTGGAGACAGTTGTAAGAGCTACCCGTACTTGTTCTCAGAAAACCAATAGTCATTCCTGACTGTAATGAGCCTTCTGAAGCCATTGCAAGGATTTGCAAAAATTTTTGGAGACTTATAAAGGCCGAGATGCTACAGGGAAGTTTCAGGCAGCAGAGTGCCAACAATGGAGGAAGGCCGACTTTGGGGATGCAGTGCTCATTTTGAGAAAATGTTCAGTATATTTTTAGTGTCTGATATGTGCTAAATATAGGAGATGATGTTTAAGTGACAGTTAAACAATTCTGAAGGAGTTAGTGCCATCAAGAAGCTCAGGGTGGCTCAGAGCACTGATTGAAGGAATCAGGTCTAAGAGAGCTTAGATCTGTTTGCAGAGTAATGATAGCCATGACAGGGATATAGATGGTATTCTATACCCATTGGTTCAGTTCAGTAACATTTGGAGCTAGGTGTGGAACTTGTTGAAGAAACTTTGCCATAATCCCAAAGAGCCAAATCAAGATGACAAAATATCAAGGAGACGTAGCCCACGATATTCGGGTGAACTCCTAGATTAAATTTGTTGTTATGAGTTGATGTTTATTTGCTACATTATATGGTTGTTATATGTGTTTAATATTAGCAAAAAAAAATGGACTTAAATCACTTAAAATTAAAAAAAGAAGACATACGCCTATTTCAAGTATTTAATTCCGCAAATGTCATATATAAGCTAGATCATTTATTTGTTTAATTAAGTGGGAGGTTCTTGTAAGTATAACAAGTTATCAAACCCCCATTTCAGATCAGGTGGTATCGGAGCAGGTTGCTTGATTGACAAAGCAGTAAGTTGCTTGTTTGACTTGAAAGGTGTTTAAACAGTATAAATAATTTGATTGTTTGATTATTTGTAAACTGACTATTGTTTGAGTTTGCGAAAGTGAAGAGAAAGCTACTGATAGCTAAGTCCAGGAAAGGACAAGAAGGAAGAAAAGCTAAAGGCATTCACCTTACCCAAAGGACCTCAAGGTAACCCTTGAAGCACAAGAGGGTTTATTTGCAAAAGGCTGCTTGAATAAGAGTTTGGCTCTATAGCCATTTAGTTTAGAAGTTTTGTCAATAGATTTTGAAAGCTTTGTGAATTTTGTTGAATTTCTTTTGTTCATTTTTATAATGACAACTTCTATAGGTGAGTTTTCAAAATCCTCCTCCTTCACAAGATTCTTTGATGAAGACATGAAGCAAGACTTGTTCATCATGATGGACGTGGTGAAACAAATGTATGAAGATGAAAGGAAGAGCACCAAACTTCGACAGAAGTTGAATTCCATGAAGGAAGAGAAGCAATTTATTTTTGATATATTGTAGGAAATGGAGAGCCAACTTCATATTGAAAATATGAACCTAGAAAGGATGCAAGAGTTGGAGACACAACTCCTTGTTGCCAAAGAAGCCTTAGTCAAGCATCAGTTTAAAGAAGAGGTACACAATCCTAGTTTGTCTTGAATTTCCTCTAAGAATGTTTATGTTGGTTCTTTTGAAAAACATACAAGAGGTATAGGGTCCAAGTTGATGTCAAAAACGGGCTATGAAGGAAAAGGATTGGGCAAACATGCACAAGGCATTGTTGAACCAATAATGGTTGAGGAAAGGCAATTGAAATAGTTTCTAGAAGGAGTTTCATTTTATGTTCTCTACCTCAAGTTTGTAAAGATTGTATTCATGGGGAATGTAATTGTTTGAACCATACTTTGCAAGCATAAGGTGTTCATAAGCATGCACTCGAACAAGGGAGTTGCGAAATCTCTAAAATCATTGAAGAGATTGATGGTGTTCTGAAGGGAGCCACTTCTTCATTCGATTCACCTTCTCATGAAGGCAACAAAGGTGAAACGGGAAGGTATAAATCTGATTTCAATCACATTTCTTTAGATTATGTTAAGCATGGTAAATTTCCACATAAGCATTGGAAAATAATTGCATGTTCCTTTTGTATAGTGTTTCTAGACGTTGGAATAAAATGGCCACATACGGGAAACTTTTGAAGAAAAGGAGGCAAGAAGCCAAAGGTCCATTGGACAAGGCAAATTATGTTGTAAAGAGGATGAACATGTGTTGCACTTATTGCCATAAGCAAGGACATATTGTTGAAAAGTGTTGGAATTTGAATCCAACAATGCTTCCACGAAATTTGAAGAAGGTGGAAAAAGAGAATGGCAAGAATGGGAAAGAAGTTTCCATAATTGATGTGTTTCAGGAGGATTCACATGTTGATGTTGATGTGCAGTTAAAGGAAGCGCCTTTAATGTGGATTGGTAAGAAATGGTTAGAATTCTTATCCAATTAAAGGTTGCATATCTTTTGATTTGATACATTTCTTTGCCAATGGAATGCAAGTTGCATGGTTTTACCAAAAAGGTGAATGAAACGTTGAGTATGAGACTCGCTTTATTGCAGAAAAATTATGTTCCTTTCAACTTTGTAAGTACATTTACATGTGGTTGAGGATCTTTCACTTATGATTGTGCTTGAGAGAAAGTTTAAGAATGGAATACATACATGAGAATGGTATGTATGAACAAAGGAATGTTGATGATTTCATTGTATTTGAACATGTATGTGTAATTGAATTGATGGTCGATTGCTTTGTTTAAACATGCATGCAATGTCATATCGACTAGGAAAAGTTGATTTTATCTCCAAGATTGAAAAAGGAGATAATGAGGAAGTGTTTCACAAGAGGTGGAATTCTTTCTACTTTGAAAAAGAATCGTCAAGTTCTTTTTGTACATGCTTGACTTGGAGAGTTAGTTGTTTGGAAAAGGTATGTTTTGTCGGCTTGTTTTTTAGTCGATCATTATTACACAAGATGAAAGAGATATGATGATGGTTCACATGATGTGAATTTATGTCATCAAGTTGTTTTTTTGCATTATGTTGTTTTTTGAAAAGATGTCAGAAGAAGATTTGCAGCAGCAAAAGTCGCCATAGAAGTGGCTTGGTAAGAAGTGGTTTGAGTTATTGACACCGTAAAACATATTTTAATTGGTACATATACAAATTTCAGTTAAGTATGCATGTATTTATGATGTAATATTACATTTGTTTGAGCCACCTTGGGTCGATGATCAAGGAAGCGATGTTGAGCTACTTTCAACAGAAATTCTGAATGAGTTCAAGGAAGACAGTTCTTAACAAGAGGACAAGCGCATCCAGGAAGGGAAGTGTCAACTACCTTCGAGTTTTGGTTCAAAGGCACTAGCCACGCAAGGCAAGTGTATGAAGGTTGAAAGAAGAGGGTGTTGACTCTCATCTATTGTACATATCAGGATATGAGCCTTTTGGGGTCCAAAAGATTCCTAATGGGCAGGAGTGATTAGATATTGATCCATGACCTGAATGATAGCTCACATTTCAAAGTAATCTAAAGAGTCTCAACCTGAATGATTGGATAGATCTTGTTTTCGTGATTCCAACACCACAAACGGTTCGAAAAATTAGTACCGTGTGAAGGAGATATCGCAATTTGAAAAGTCCAGTAAACTGCAATTTTTGGACATTTGACCAAGATTAATTTGGTTTTTGGAAATATTAAAAAAATATATATTCCTTGGAATATTCCAAGGAATATTCCTTGGAATATTCCTTGGAATATTCCTTGGAATATTCCATTTTGGGGTAAGTGCTAAACCTTTCCTTAAATGTCTTTCTTTAAGTTCTGTATTGAGCACGTGGGTAGTATTCAAAAAGTGGGAAACAATATCTCGCACGGACAAAAAGTTGTAAATGGTATTCTATGATTTCACGCTATTAACCTTAGCGGTCAACACGTAGCATGGGAAAACTACTTTTCTCATGCACTCTCGACCTGATATCGGTCGTGCAAGAATCTACGCGATATTGCGCGACAGCTGTTCGATTGGACGGGTCACATCAACATTGGAGATTGTTCGAGTTAGTTGGTGAGCGGACAACGTGATATCCATTAGATCGAACGGGATAGATCGACGATGGAGATTCCACTATTTGAAATGATTTTGATGCGAATGTGACCACCATTTGCAAACGGTTGACACACGGTTGCATGACTGCTAGCTCTACGGAGGATTATCCCTAACCATCGGGGTTATACCACCTCATATGCACGCCCAAACAGTTAGTGTAATGGCTCACCTCCAACGATCAGCTTGGTAGAGTGGCTAAAATTAGGCGGATATGCCAAGTTTAACTAGAATTAGGTGCAGTTCACCAAATTTAGTGGAGTATCCCTAAGGGATATTGATTAAATGCACTCCATGAGCAGTTTTCGACCAGAGAGAGAGAGAGTGAAACAAGAGGCTAGCTAGGCTATTTGGAGCCTTATGAAGCCAATAGAATAGTCTAGAGAAGCTAAAGAATTCATCTTCATAGAGATTTTCATCCAGGGAGATTTTGGAGTTGAGGGCCACCAGGAGTTGGAGGCAATTGTAGGAGCTACCATTACTCTTTCTCAGCAAACCAATAGACATTCCTGACTGTAATGAGCCTTTTGAATCCATTATAGGTATTTTCAGAAACATTTGGAGACTTCTAAAGGCCGAGATTCTACACGGAAATTTCAAGCAGTCAAGTGCCAACCGTGGAGGAAGGCCTAGTTTCGGGATGCATTACTCATTTTGAGCAAATGTTCAGTCTATTTTCAGTCTCTAATATGTGCTGGAGACAGGAGATGGGGTTTCAGTGATAGTTAAATAATTATGAAGGAGTTAGTGCCATCAAGAAGCTCAGGGTAGCTCATAGCACTGATTGAAGGGATCAAGTCTAAGAGAGCTTAGATCTATTTGCAGAGTAATGACAGCCATGATAGGGATATAGATGGTATTCTAAGCCCATTGGTTTATTTAATTAACCTTTGGAGTTAAGTGTGGAACTTGTAAAAGAAACTTTGCCATAATCCCAAAGAGCCAAGTCAAGATGACAAAAGCTCAAGGAGACGTAGCCCATGATATTCAGGTGAACTCCTAGATTAAATTTGTTGTTATGTGTTGATGTTTATTTGTTGCATTATTTGATTGTTATATGTGTTTAAATCAGCAGAAACAAATGGACTTAAAGCACTTAAATAGATAAAAACAAAAGACATACACTTGTTTCAAGTATTTAATTCTGCAAATTTCATATGTAAGCTAGATCATTTATTTGTTTAGCTGAGTGGGAGGTTTTTGTAAGTATAACAAGTTAGCAAACCCCCATTTCAGATCACAGACATTGGTTTTACTTGAGGAGGTGCTCCTAATTGTGTTCTAATCTATCATGCAAAGATGTTAACAATAAGAGGTGGCAACATTATTTGCGTTGAATTTAGTGAACAATTCAGAGTAAATAATCTAGTTGTGATCTTTGACAATAAATTGCCAATATGCCTCCGAGTCTGTCTTTGATAATTTCATGATTGCCTCTCTTTGGATTTTTATCTTTGTTTTCCAGTTTTTATCCAAGTCTTTCATATCTGGCGGTGACTTTGGATCACCTTCTTTTATCAAGTTGGTGATGTGAAAAATATGATTGACTGCCTTTATTATATTCTTTTCAACTCCTGCTGCTCTTTCTACTACCAACTCTTCCTTCTTAATCTGTGCATCCCAATCTACGAATAATATGTCTTTGTGTGTTTCTTCAATGTCTGGCATATTAGCACTTCTTCCTTCTTCATATTCTTGCCATTCAATATAGTCAGAGATCTTAGTATTTAAGTCATTAAACTCAGTTCTCTGATCAATTTCCTTATCTGTTAATTGATCATTGGTATTCAAATAAGGGGTGATATGGGACAATTCCTGGCAGAATAGATCTTGTTGTTTTGACATATTTATATTTCACCATGGTCTCTTGTAACTCTTGGATTTGCATATTCTTTTTTGAGACATCTGCTTTGTGGCTTATCCTAAGTACTTCCATACTTTGCTGCAATTGGACTATTTTTTCTGTGGCTTGCTTGTTCACAATTTTTTTCTCAATTTCCAGCTATTGTTCAAGCTGTGTTATCCTTTCTTATCTTTATCTTAACAAAACAAATACTTCATTGGCCTTATCAATGGTGGCAGTAGCATATGCCCTTGCAAATTGTGATAGTCTGGTTAAATTTTTAGTTGGATTTGAAGGAATATCCTTCCAGACTATATCCATTGGTTCATTCCCTGGCAGGATTTCAAGTGTTTCCACTCTCCTTCTCTTCCTCTATCTTCTTACTACAACCTTATGCAGTGGGTTGTAGAATACATCTAAAGGAGGTATTTTTGTAACCATTAGGATAATCTCAGATATCGGAAATGTAGGTATGATTTCTGCATTCTATGAATTTGTTCCTTGTTCGTTCATTGGCTCAGACTCTGAAACTTTCTGAGTTTACTATGGAGTATGATATCCTATATTTTCTCAGACATCTATTTCTTTGACATTATCTTGGAGTTTTTTATTAAACTAGTCTCGTTCCTACTCCATATCACTACTTTTGCCTTTGGGGCTGGTACCTTGAGTTAGGTCACTTTTGACCTATTTCTGGGATGATTTTTTGCTAGATTTTGTCATAGCCTCTTTTTACTATGTCTTCCCTATGTTTTGGGCTACATTCTTCTGAGATTCTGTTCGAGAACTCTGTTCCTCGTTGTTAATGGTCACACTAGGCATAGTTTTGTTATCAGTTCTTAACAAATCCAAAGGGATTGTTTCAAGCCTCTAATTTCTAACTTCTTGAAACCTTTCGAAGTCATCAGGATTCAAATTCACCTTTGCCCAATTAAATTCTTGTTCAAATGACTCAGCTGATTGTAATAAATCTTCAAATTCATGATCTTCATGGATAAAGGGTTTGACCTTTACTGACGTAGTAAAATTTTGTGCTACTTTCTCTGGGTCAACTTGCCTCTTTGGCAGAGTAGCCAGCCTAAGCCTCTCTAAGTTCTGTAATTCTTTGTTTGCATGGTTGAAGTTCACCAATGAAAAAGCACCACACTGGATGGGAAAGGGTCGCCATAGTGATTTTTTTCTATCTTTCAAAGTCTTGGTTGAGCCTTTTCCAACAATTTGGTAAGCTATTTCTCTGGCTAATAGCTTGTCGGGAACATGTAAAGGAAGTACATGTGGTTCTGATGTACTGTTGTAAACTCCGATATATGTGAACCATTGCTCAGCAAAGTGCTTGCCTACTACAAGAAGGTATGTAGCGGCTTCCTTGGAAAATCTTGGGGCCTTTTTATCAAAAATCATTTGATGCGATGGTAGCATAACACCATTGCATATCTTGTAAAAATGGGGTATAAAATGGGATTCCCACATTTTTTTGTGACTGAGATGGATGGGTTATGGGTCTTGCAACATCCATTTCCAACCCATAATTGGAAACTTAGTACAAAAACAGATGGAGTCCATGATATAAGAACTCATATAAAATGGAGGAAATATTTTTGTGGAGGTGGATCACTTTTGAAGATATTCAGAAATAGTCCTAGCTAAGTTGTCAAATAAGATAGTAGCCCAATTCATTATATGAGAATTGATACATGCATTGATTAAAGGGACCCATTCTATAGATAACTTGGTATTATTAGGCATTCCATACAATCTACATAACATAGAGGTTGCATGGTTATGGGGATTTGCTAAAGAAGTTATGGGGTACATACCCATCTTATCATATTTGAATTTGTTTTCTAGGATTCTCCACCCCTAAATCATCTTGAAGGGTTCTTCACTCCCTTTCACGAACCTGGCCAGGAATGACATATCATATATATCCTGAGGGTCAGGAAGATGATACACTTGTTTCAAATCTTCGACTTTAAATGATCCCATCATCTCCATATTTGGATTCTTGTATTGTCTGTCTTCAATATTGACATTCTCCACTACCCATCTAACCATATCCATGTATGCTATTATCTTCGCTCTTGCTCCTATTCTATGAAGAAAATAGCAAGCAATGTCTTTAAATTGAGCTGTCAAGGGTAGTATTGAATCTGTTGTTGCCTTAGTAACAATAACTTCAGGCTACTCATTTTCAAGTCTATTATAGATAACTTCCCACGTCGTTGTTCCTCCCTCAACACTGCAAACCGTATCATAAAACATGTTGGGTTGTGTTATATTCTTTCCACGACTAGCCCCCATAGTGAATCAGGGGATTAGGGAGGGGGCAGAGCCCCCAATTCGTTGCGTCAATTGCCCAGCAGGGGGGTCACAGGGGGGTTTGAGGGGGAAGGGTATCCCCCCTCTACGGGGTCTGGGGCACACACTGGGAAAAAATTTGGACCCTATATTAGGTTGTGCGGACCTACCTATGGTTTTGTGCATGGTTTTTGCACATGGTTTTCGGTCCATGGTTTTGGATGTGATGGTTTTTTGGTCCATGGTATTGGATGCTTCAGCATGTATAAATATGTATTGTAACCTTGAAAGGAATATAATGATAAATCAAGCTGGTAGTCCCAATTTTGGGATCCAGGGGAAAATCTCTATGTATATGTGTTTTATGTGTTATGCTCTCGCATTGTTTATTTTCTATGTTTTAGAATTCATATGCAAGTAATTTTTGTACGGGGTTAAAACCTACATTTGGTATCGGAGTTGTTTTGGCTTCAAGGGGACGCAGTTGTTTCTGAGGGGTTTTGCTCGAGCCTGTGGTAGACCCTGTTCAGTGAGAGATCTACGGGATCGATTTGGTGGTAAAAGAAGATGGCGAGCAGTTGAAAGATAGAAATCGAGAAATTTAATGGTCAAAGTTTTGAGTTGTGGAAACTCAAGATGGAGGATCTGTTGGTAGATAAAGATCAGTGGATCGTGTTAAATCTGGGTACTAAACCAATGGGAGTGTCTGATGAAGAATGGGAGAATTTTGATCAGATGGCAAAGAGCATAATACAATTGTGTGTCTCACATTCAGTATTATTGAATGTATCAAGGGAAGCTACGGTGAAGGCTTTGTGGGACAAGTTAGGTACTTTCTACCAATCTAAGTCTCTGGTTAATAAACTGTTCTTACGGAAAAAGTTGTATAACCTGAGGATGAAAGATGGAGACTCGATGACAGAGCATCTGAACGCATTTAATATTGTGGTAAGTCAATTATTATTAGTTGATATTAAAATTTCAGATGAAGATAAGTGCATCAGTTTGTTGTGTTCTCTACTAGATTCGTGGTATAGTCTGGTTATTGCAATAGGTAGCAATGCAACGGCCTTGCATTTTGATGAAATAGTCTCATCCTTACTAACGGAGGAAATGAGATGGGAAAATATGGAGATCCAGAATGGTGATGCCTTGTCTGTACGAGGACGGTCCCAGAAAAGAAACAAAAATAAGTCAACGACTGGGAGATCTAAATATAGAGGGAGATATAAATCTCAAGGAAAACCTATAAAGGTGATTTGCTGGAAATGCGGAAAGGAAGGGCACTACAAAAGGGACTGTAAATCTAAAGCTCCTGACAAAGGAAAGGGATCTGATGATTCTCCTTTTACAGAGGCGAAAACCACCTCAGATGAAGGTGGGGATGTATACTTGGCTTCTTCAAATACACATGTAGATCATGAGGCATGGTTGATTGACTCAGGTGCATCCTTTCACTTCACTCCCCATTGAGAGTGGTTCTGCGAGTATGAGAAATATGATGGTGGTGATGTCTTCTTGGGGGATGATAGGAAGGCTAGAATTGTTGTTGTGCAAAAGTAAAGTTGAAGTTGCAAGGTGGAAGGGTTAGAACACTTCCAGGTGTTCTACATATTCTTGCATTGGCTAGAAATCCGATTTATGTAAGCAAGCTAGATGATGCAGGTGTAAAAATAGTGTTCGAGAAGGATACCTACAAGATGGTTCGGGGAGCACTGGTATTGGTGTGGGGAGTTCGGATTGGAACTCTGTACAAGCTGCAAGGTAGCACTATTTTTGATGGGTGCAACAGTTTTGTGGTTCCTGAAAGTGGAGCAGAAAATCTAGTGGTCTCTTGAGAGAAAACCATGTTGTGGCATCAAAGGCTTGGACATATTGGAGAGAAGGGCCTTCAAATACTTCATGGTAAAGGTATGGTAGAAGGTATGAGTAATAGCTCTCTGGATTTTGATTTCTATGAAAATCGTGTATATGGGAAGCAGAATCGGGTGAGTTTCCCCTCTGGTGGTAAGAGGACGAAACAAATATTAGAGCTTGTGCACAGTGATGTGTTTGGACCTGTGAAAGTTCCATCACTGGGCAAGTCTGTGTACTATGTATCATTTATAGATGACTTCTCAAGGAATACATGGATATATTTCCTTAAGAAGAAATCTGAAGTCTTTGACAGATTTAAAGAATTTAAGGCTCTGGTGGAAAACCAGACAGAGAAGAAAATAAAGGTGTTGAGGACAGATAGCGGTGGAGAGTTTTACAGTAAGGAATTTGAAGAATTCTGTAAGAAGTGTGGTATAGCACGTCAAAAGACTACTCCATATACACCTCAGCAAAATGGAGTTGCAGAAAGAATGAACAAAACGTTGATAGAAAGGGCAAGAAGCATGCTCAGTGGTGCCGGTTTAGGACATGAATTATGGGCAAAGGCGGTGGAGACAGCATGTTACCTGGTCAATAGATCACCTTCATTAGCATTGGAGGATAAGACTCCACAAGAGGTATGGTCTGGTAAGAAACCCTCTCTTTCACATCTGGGGGTATTTGGATGTGATGCATATGTACATGTTCCAAAGGAGAAACAAACCAAGTTGGATAGTAAATCTGAAAAGAGCATCTTTATTGGGTATAAGGATGGTTTAAAGGGTTATAAGCTTTGGAACCTAGTAACAAGGAAGGTTGTGTACAACCGAGATGTGGTGTTCAGAGAGGTAAAATATGTTATTAAACATGAAGTCCAACCAAAGGAACCTAAGAAGATAGAGTTTGAGCTAAAGAAGGAAGAATCAGACTCTACCACAGAGGAGGAATTAGAAGATAAAGAGCTACAAACTCTGGGTGTGAGAAGATCAGTTCGAGAAAGAAGGAAGCCATTAAGGTATAGTCCATCTACTTTCTGTTCAAATTTTGCTTTATCTATTACTAATGATGATCCCAGAATTGTGAAGGAAGCAGTAGATTCAGAGGATGGAAAATTCTGGAAAGAGACCATGGTTGATAAAATGACATCTTTGCACAAAAATGAGGCTTGGGATCTAGTGGAGTTGTCGGCTGGAAGAAAACCCATTGGCAGCACATGGGTGTTCAAGAAGAAGACAAATGCAGAAGGAAAGGTGGAGAAATACAAAGCTCGGTTGGTAGAAAAAAGTTATTCCCAGGTGTCGAGAATTGATTTTGGTGATATTTTCTCTCCTGTTGCCAAGGTAGCTTCTATTAGATTACTTTTATCTGTTGCTGCTAATTTTGATTTTGAGGTAGAACAGATGGATGTGAAGATAACGTTTCTTTGCGGGGATTTGGAAGAGGAGATCTACATGAAGCAACCTAAAGGCTTTGCAGTGAAGGGTAAGAAATAACTAGTATGCAAATTATAGAAGTCTCTGTATGGGTTAAAATAGTCACCAAGGATGTGGTATGAGAAATTTGATACATTTATACGGGGACTTGGCATCACCAAAAGCAAAGCAGATCACTGTGTGTATTTTAAATTAATTAGTGACTATGTTATTTATCTGGTCTTTTATGTGGATGATATGTTGTTGATTGGAAATGACAAAGAAATTATCTAGGATTTGAAGACCCAATTGTCCTCCAAATTCGACATGAAAGATCTTGTTGCTGTAAACTATATTTTGGGCATGGAAACTAAAAGAGATCAAGCAAAGAGGAAGCTCTGGTTAAACTAAAGAAGTCTCTGTATGGGTTAAAACAATCACCAAGGATGTGGTATCAGAAATTTGAAATATTTTATACGGGGACCTGGCTTCACCAAAAGCAAAGCAGATCACTGTGTGTATTTTAAATTAATTGGTGATTGTGTTATTTATATGGTCTTTTATGTGGATGATATGTTATTGATTGGAAATGACAAAGAAATTATCCAGGATTTGAAGACCCAATTGTCCTCCAAATTCGACATGAAAGATCTTGTTGCTGTAAACTATATTTTGGGCATGGAAATTAAAAGAGATCGAGCAAAGAGGAAGCTCTGGTTAAACTAAAGGACGTACGTTGAGACAATATTGCAAAGATTTAATATGCAGGATAGTAAACTCGTGAAGGTTCCTATTCTTGTAGGTGTAAAGTTATTTGTTGAATAGTGTCCCAAGACACAAGAAGAGGAAGAGGACATGTCCCGTGTTCCATATGCAAGTGCAGTCGATATCCTGATGTATGCGATGGTCTGTACTAGACCAGACATTGCACATGCAGTGGGAGTATTGAGCAGGTTTATGTCAAAACCAGGGAAGGAGCATTAGACGTCAGTGAAGCGGGTTTTCAGGTATTTGCGTGGAACTAGTGATTATGGTTTGTGCTACCAAGGAAGACCAGGATTGGATAGAGTGTTGGATATTTGTGGCTTTGTTGATGCAGACTGGGTTGGATATCTGGATCATAGAAGATCTAAAAGTGGGTATGTGTTTAACCTATTTGGAGGTGCAGTCAGTTGGATGAGTAAGAAACAATCTGTAGTGGCACTATCAACTACAGAGGCAGAGTACATGGCAGCCACTCATGCAAGCAAGGAAGCAATTTGGTTGTAGAGATTGTGTTCAAGTATGGGGTTAGTACAGGGAGCTATAAGGATGGAGTGTGACAGCCAAAGTGCAATATTCTTGGCAAAGAATCCTGCATATCATTCAAAGACAAACCACATTGATGTTCAGTATCACTTTGTGAGGGATATGATAGAAGACAAAAAGGTGTCGCTGGTAAAGGTGGACACTTTGAAGAGTATTGCATATGCATTGAGAAAATCTATGAGCTCTGAGAAGTTCTCTTGGTGTAGAGAAACAATGGGCATTGCAACGCTGGATAAATGACTAAGCTCTCTTGTGGCCCCGTGTGGAAAGAAAACAACAAGTGGGAGAATGTTGGGTTGTGTTATATTCTTTCCATGACTAGCCCATGTAGTTAACCGGGGGGTTAGAAGGGGGGCGAATCCCCCCTTCGTTGTGCTAATTGCATAGCAGGGGGAGTCATAAGGGGTTTCAAGGGTGCAGGTAACCCCATTCTATGGGGTCCTCATTTTAGTTTTGGACCTTATGTTAGGTTGGGAGGACCTACCTATGGTTTTGTGCATGTTTTTCGCGCATGGTTTTAGACGCGATGGTTTTCAGTCCATGGTATTGGATGCTTTGGCATGCATAAATATGTGTTGTAACATTGAAAGGAACATAATGAAAAATCAAGCTAGCAGTCCCAGGTTTGGGATCCAGGGGAAAATCTCTGTGTATATGTGTTTTATGTGTTATGCTCTCGCATTGTTTATTTTCTGTATTTTAGAATTCGTATGCAAGTAATTTCTGTACGGGGTTAAAACCTAAAATCATAGACCTTTAGAGTTGAAACAAAACTATTACATATAATACATATAAATTAATCCAAGAAAAAAATTTTGACTAAAAAATGTTGACAAGAAAACCATTTCTAAACTCAAGTAGAATAATCTAGCATTCCTAAACTTTCAAGTCTTTTTTTAATGATTTATCAACCAAAGTATTGAGTTCCATGTAAACAAAATAGAAATAAGTGAACAAAACTAACTTGACACTTTTTCCCATTTCTAAATAATGCATTTTATTCATAGAGCATAAATATGCAAATACATGTAAAAATTTGAAATAAACCTATTTACAAAACTAATAAAATTTCATGCCAACCAAATACTCCATAAGACAAGTCATTATAATATTTGACTTTGACACATGACATGTACTAGGTGTAAACACATGAAGACAATGTTTATGGTACAACACACTATATAATGAACCAATTTTCTACATTAGAAAAGAGTCAAAATGTTTTTATTCATTTTAAATGCACTTTTGGACCCAGGTTTAATATATGTATCAATGCATTGTTGAAACTTGACATTGCATAAGAGATGAGATTACCTTATTATCTTTATTTTTAAATAGTAAAAAAATATCATTAATGGTTTTTTAAAGTATATATGTTGAATCTTATAATCTTTAAGCCTCCACCATCTCATATTACATTGGATTGTATTAGTGTCAGTATTTGCATATTGCCATCAGTGATCAAAACTCCTCTTTTCATATTCATATTAGGGTCTCGCTCAAACAATTTTGTCATTCCGCCTAGGTCCTCATTCAAAAATTTAGTCACGGATAGTAGATCTAGTCCAAAAACATCACTCTTCCCTAAATTTGATTACTTGTTGGCATAGTTTCATACCTAGATAACTGTACATCATCCATAAAATCAGTATCATCATGTCATATTGTAATTCAGTCCTTCAAAGTCTCATTAGGTCCTCTAGGGTTTTTCAAGATTTCATTAGGTATTTTAGGGTTTTCAAGGTCCAATAAAACACCATTTCCATTGCATAATGTCAACAAGTCTCATAGTGATCAAATAAAATCCCTTCACTATCTAAGGATGATTTGTAAATAGAAAATCTTGTTTCAGCATGTAATTTTGATTTTAAATGTAATAATTTTTTTTCACTATGTAATTTTATGTCTTTCAAATGTAATAAGCACATGATTTCCAAGATGCTAATTCAGAGTTCCAAAATGCCGAAGGACCAAAAAGTCAAAGGTCAAAGTGTTCTCAATGTATATCAAGTGATCAATTTGTCAAAGAAAAAGTCAAGTGTAAAGATATAGTTTGCAAGCGTAAGGTGAATAACAAAAGGAAGAAAGTGGGTCCCAAGGCCAATTTTGAAAATTTAAATAAGGTATAAAGGCCATAAAAAACCAAGGGAAGGTTCATTTGCACTCTTATCCATCAATATCTGACTCACCTACAGTCCATCTACCTCCCTTGACCTTTTCCCATGCCCATTCCTCTCATTTCCCTCTCCTAGGATTTTGAGGGCATTTGTCTTGGTTTCATGACCTCCATGGTTAAATCATCAATCTTGATGCTCTTACACTTTCCCCTAACCTTAATATATCTTCCTAAACACTTCCCATCATTCCTATCCCTCAAAATCATCATTTTTCTACAAACCCTAGCCTATTGCTACGCTTTTGACACTTTTCTAGTTTAGGCCTATGTTTTGCTCTTTTGGACCCCTTCCACTCACTCAATACATGAAATTCCAGTTTCCCCTACTTCCTAACATCCCTCCCTACCCCCCAAAATTTTCCTAAGAATTTAGAATCCCCCTATCCCTTTATTCCCCTTCATTCCTATAAATTTCCCAAATCCCTTGTTTTTCCTACACTAAACCCTAATTTCCTCTCCCATTGAGCTAGGGTTTTCTATAGAATCAGAGAAATCTAAGCAAAGGAGGCATAAGGGAGGTCATTTCAGCAAGTATGAGGCCATTTCAACTCATAAACATCATGTTTCCTTCATTTTTCAAG
The DNA here is from genome assembly GCA_000404065.3 of Pinus taeda. Classification (NCBI taxonomy): domain Eukaryota; kingdom Viridiplantae; phylum Streptophyta; class Pinopsida; order Pinales; family Pinaceae; genus Pinus; species Pinus taeda. The sequence continues at coordinate 17,654 of APFE031253799.1, read as the reverse complement.
AAGTCATTTTAAGGAAAAATAGTGAGAGAGGTTTTTGTCCATAATAGACCAAGGATGAAAACACTCCTTCAGTTTATACATAGGTGTCATGTTTTTGGAGAAATGTAAAAAATATAGTTGCTACAATAGTTTTTCTGCATTTCTGGAGTGACCTCGGGAAAATCATTTTTTTCTCCTAGTTAGAGTGTCCAAATGACTTTCTTGATGAGTCAAACGATAACTAGACAGAAACATATTCTCAATGAGATATCATGCACTCCATTTGGAGTTGAGGAATACCTCCAAACATTTCCTGCAAGATCACACTTCATTTTTGCACCCTCATTCTGCACTTTTGACTAGTCTTAGGAGAATTGATTTTTTAGGGGATATACTTGATCATTTGAAGTGCTTAATAGGTCCATTGTGTAGCAAAGAGAGAGATATTTCTAAATAGCTATCATGATCTCAATTTGGACTCCGGGAAGGAACTTAAAGCAATCTGCAATATGGATGATGTGTTTGGCAAAGAAATTGCGCGTTTGGCACAAAAATGGCACGCTGAACAGTATTGGGAGAACCAAAATTTGGAGGTTCAAATTAAGTCCATTCCGCAAACTAAGGGTAGATTTGGAAACTAGACAGGACAGGCTTTCCAATGATCTATCCTGAGCTCAATTTGGACACTGAGAAGGCACTCAAAATTAGGATGCAATATGGATGGCATATTTGACATAGAGATGGCGCGTTTGACAAAGAGATGGCGTGTTTGACCAATTGTCTAATTTTTCACCGTTTTTCTCTAGATTTGATTTTCATCTTGGGAAATCAAGTTTTTGCTGATGTAATTGATCATGTAAATGTAACTATGGTCTTTTTATTATTACCTATGGTAAATACACTAGGTGAATAGACTTTATGAGTTGTAATGAATCAGTTTCATTGTAATTAGGGGTGAGTCATTTTGACCACCCTACACTCTAGCTATCAGTTCAGATTTTGGTGGAACTACTCCTCCTCTCATGGATTTGACCCCTGAGGTTGTTAGGAGTTTGTTTGACTCCTATATCTTATATTTTTTAGTCTTTTCAAAGGTTGGAAGTAGTTGGATGTTGTTGGATTGATCAGAGATACTATTGTATCAGAATTTGGCCAGTTTTAATAGATGAGTTGTAGTTATTTCCTTGGGATACATGGGGTATGGTTGTTTAGCATTTTTTTTTCTTCAGTTTCATTTGTATGAATGTATTGTTGGTCCATATTCCATCTCATTTCTATTGTATGATCTCTTTCAAGTTGATAAACAGAAATCATCTCATATGCTTTGTTTTGGGGAAGTTTTCATAGTTTGTTCATCTTTCTTCAGTTTAGGAAGAATACATATTTCATGCTATTCCTAGCTCCTCACCTGTCTGAATCATCTCATCCCAATAAACCCTAATGTGCTAGCCTACCTACCTACCTTGCCCCTTTGATTGTCTACAATCATATCTTATTTTCCCTGACCTAGCTTTTTTTGACCTAATATCCTCATCCAGCAAAAACCCAATCAAATCAAATCAAAACAACCTCTGCACTCATAACTAGCCTAAAACCGTAATTAATCCAGCACTCTTGGCTGTGATTTTGTGGAGAGAGCCCTCTCCATCATGGTAGGGCTAGCTACCAAGTCAAAATGTTGGTCTGTGGTTACCTCAGCTGGACTCTTCCTTAGCCTTGGAGATCCTGAGGAGTGATAACAAATCGTGGGCAATATAATTTATAATACAAATAAACTAAATCCATAATTTAATTTCTACCATTATACTATTACCTAACTATCATAATTTTTATTTTATTAATAAAAACAACACAAAATATAATAAATATTTTATTAATAAATATATATATCTATGAGTTCTCTCATTACAACATCCTATCTCAAGTTTTTCCTAAACACTATTAGGTCTTTTTAGTGGTTGGTGTATTTATGCTTCCACTTAAAAAACATTTGTCATCATGCTCTCACACTAAAGAATATTGCTTTGGTTTACTAAAGTATCTATTAGCATAACCCCACTTTTAAAATGCACCTTCTATCTTATTTCCATTTTAATATAGTTATGTCTACTCTTTTAATAAGACTAAGTTAATACATGAACATTTGAATATTTTAATGATTTTTTTTCAACAAAATAAAATTCAATCATGTTATTTTTCTTTCAAAATTTCAATAATTTCTATTATTTCATATATTAAAGATAAATAAAAACAAAATTTATTATCAAAGAAATTAGATATATATATATAATATATATATATATATAATATATATATATATATATATATATATATATATATATATATAATATTATATATAGAGAGAGAGAGAGAGAGAGAGAGAGAGAGAGAGAGAGAGAGAGAGAGAGAATAATTATCATAATCTAATTTTAAGGTCACAACATCCGCGCAACGATTTGACTGCTAAGTCTACGAAGGCATACATACTCTACCCCCTCTGGTTTTGAAGCTATGACGTCTTAGGAGGAAATACATGCTCCTAAACATTAGACCCACCCAAGTTGTATAAATATAATATATACAATAATTATATAGTATTATGTTATATAATTAAATATTGTTAATAAAATTTAATTAAATAACAAAAATTTTCTTGTTTTGGATTTTTAAAATGTTAATATTTTATTTAAGTTATTATTAATTTTAAATTATTATATATATTATTAAAAAAAATATTTAAAATAATAATAATAATATATTATTATTATTATTATTATTATTTGATAAATAGAGGTTCATCATGACCAACCATATTCAATATTTCAATCTTAAGCTCCCAAAGGCTCTAGTTGTCATGATCTCTAATCCAATATATAATATAATAATGTTATATGCAATGTGAAATTAATTAATTAATGTTTGATTGGTTTATGTTTTGAAGTTTTTTTAAGCATATTTTTGGCCAAATTTGTTCGAAATTTGACAAGAATCCATTAAAATCATAAGTTTGAACTATAAACTTTGTCAAATCCATTATTTTTTTAAAATGCATTTTAAATAACAAAAAATAAAAATCTGTTGAAAAATTAGTTCACTAAATTCCTAAGAAAATACTTCAAAGCCTAAAATAATTAGAAATGAACTTTTACCATTCAAAAATAAATCAAAAATGATAATAAGCATGTTATCATTGCAATTATTGAAAACTTATACTTAAAATGAAATAAAATTTAAATCCTAAATTATATTTATCTATGGTTTTCTGAGTGGTTTTCAAGGGTTATTAATGGAATTATATGATTTTCTTGGTTGGTTTTTTTGGTTTTTGTATGGTGGGTTTTCCTTTTATTTTTTTTGCAAGAAAAAATAATTGAAATAAGCAAAAAATTGTAGAAAACCTACCTCGAATTTAAGAGGATGGTTGGGTTGATCTTTTGGCACGTTGGTGGGGTTGTTGGGTCGCTAAATCCAACTCCTCCATCCTTGGTTGAGCTTCTAAACTCTCAGTCGAGATGCAATTTCACTTGCGGTTTGTGCAAAATGACTTGCGCAGACCACAAATGAGTCTTTTATTAACTAATAGATTCTCAATTGAGTTTATAGCTCTTTAGCTCCTAGATAACACCGGGTTACACAGGAGCTCAATCAAGGGTTCATTTTATTACTCGATCAAGCAATATTTAAGCCCCCAAATAGCTCGATCGAGAGCTTACAAAGCACTCAATCGAGTTGCTTTTATTCACCCCAAAGCGCCCTCACTTTCCAAAAGGTGTAAACCAACTTCATGTATATACCCACCTATATTAGGCTTAGTGGGAGGATATAGGGTAGGTTGTTTTGTTGAGGTTCTGTGGGAAATGGTCATGTTACTAGACCTACAATCGATGTAAGCCTTTGTTATAGCCAACCATGGCCTTCCCAAGATTAGAGGATAGCTTCCCATAGAAGACTTAGGTTGTAGGGTCATAAAATCAACAAAGATATTCTCATGAATTTATAGATATCACTCTTCCAAAATACCTTTTGGTTTGATAATTGACTTTTTGGTAAAGATAAAAAATCTTAAATTAATCCTTATGTATTAAGTGAGAATTATTCAATTTTTTATATTGTTTCTTAAGGTGACTTTAATTAGTAAAGTAAGAGACATTATATATTTTTTTTATTTTCGCAAAATGAAATTTAAAGTACGTTTAGACAAAGCCATCTTATCTAAAATAACATGACACTAAACTAATATATATTTACCTTTAAAAAATGTATAAAAAGTTACAAAATTTGGAAAACTCTATTACTATTAAATACGTAAAGGAAAATAATAATAATTATTAAACTTATTTGTGATAAAACTAATTTTAAATTAAGTTTTCTTTTATTATATTTATTTCCAACATGTTTAGAAGAAAGAAAATGAACTTATTCATATACTTTGAAGTATTAAGATATGAGTGAAGAGAGAGGATGAGAAGAAAAAACCAATCATAACATACATGTCAAATCAATAGTGGGGAAAACTATCACTGCTTGCAATATGCTAATGCAGATTGACTCATCACTATTATTCAAGGAAAATCACACCATGAACAGGTTTTCACTCTTGGGTCTTTGGCTATTAATATGTTTCCTTACGTTCTAAGAAGACAAAACCTTAACCAAACAAAAACAATTTTAGAGCATATAATCATACTCTTTGTTATGATCATAAATCATTTATTTGAGATATATTTTATTAAAGATAAAGTTTAACAAGGCAACATAGCTAGTGTTCCTTGTCACTTAGATTAATTATTGAATTTTGAAAGGTATGACAATGAAAATGTTCCAGTATTTTTGTGAAAGTTGACTACTAAATTTATTAGAAAAGAGAATTGAAATATGTTATATAATTTATTGGTAAGGTTATTAAAACTAAATTGCTTTTCATTTTTAATAATTATATTGAAAATTTTGTATAATTTATAAAGAAGATTTATTGTTATATTATATCATCAATTTATTGTAACATATGAAATGGAAAACTCTACCCTGGTAACATTGAATTACGATCGAATTCAAAGTTCAATTGAGTTGGTAGTAATAGAAAAGGCTCAACGAAGCAGTCAAGAATGGTCGGACCCAACTTAAAGTCGGGATCCTTCACAATACTTACTCCACGACTTGATTCCAAAGTTGACCCACGACTAGTGGCCGACAGGAGTCAAGATCTGTCTCCTCTATATACTCTTGTGACTTAACTATGTTGTGTTAAAAACAATGTATATGTGTTAGCTGCCAACATTAGATACCAAGTTACTGGCTATAGAGCATGTCCCGAAAACACGTTAAATTGTTGAACGTTTAACAATGCACAGTACACCTAGTGACAGAGCATGTGAAAGAGTTATGGTTAAGTGTTGGTTAGAGTAGGTCAGTGAGCAAGACAGAGTGTGCTTCATGTGTGAAGAAACCATTGTAATTTATCCATATTCTCCTTTGAATTAATGCAAAGTAGCGGAGGGGTTTTTTTGAGTTGGGTTCTCTTGTTAGATCATCGTGTTCCTTGTGATTTAATGGTTGCATGTTATTGTATGTGTTTATATCACGTGTTTTCCTTTCTGTAGAATAGTAGAAGAAATTTGTGTCTCTTGATTTTAGTTCTATTTCATTAGCAGTGGTAAATTTATTACAATTTCTACATGGTATTAGAGCTATTGAAAACTACATAGAAACCATCTTCCTAATCTTCTCTCAAAGAAATTTTGTGTAGAGTTCGTGGAACAGTTTTTCTTTAGTGCATGAACAATGGCCTTCTATGGATTGAGGCTTGAGTATGCATTAGAGGGCACTTTGAATTTCATAACTTGGAAAGACAAAATAAAAGTTGTGTTGTATGACAATGGATTATTGGAGTACACATAAATTGATTTTCGAAAACCAGAAGCATCATATGCACAACAACTAGCACAATGGAAGAAAGATACTGCAAAATCCAGAAGGATTATCGTGGAGGGTTTCAAAGATCATGTGGTTTCGAGTTTGCATGGCAAGAACATTGTTTATGAAATGTGGAAAAACCTCACAGAGCTATTTGAAAGCAATAGTGATGCCAAGAAATTGGCATTGAAAGATAAGCTCTGGAAGATTCAAATGCAGAAAAATGAAACCATTCTTCAGTACCTATCCAGATTCACTTAGGTTAGAGATGAACTTGGAGGAGTAGGAGAGACAGTGCTACCATCTCATCTTGTAAGCTCAACACTCCTTGGTCTTCTAAAATTCTGGCACAACTATCAAGATTCAGTTAATGGAAGAGACAGGCTCCCAAATTGGGAGGGACTTTGGTTTGATTTGGTGCAGGAAGAGATTAGAAGAAATAGTAGAGATGTAGTCTCATCCAGATCTAATGAGGAAGAAGATTGTGCTCTAGTTGGAAAAGGAAAGAATGCTAAGGGAAAGAATTCCCATGGCGAGGCAAAATTGGGCCAGAACCATGACAAGAAGAAAGACCTCAATAAAATTAAATGCTTTCACTGCCATGAGTATGGAAACTATGCAACCAAGTGTCCACACAAGAAATCTAGTAAGGAGGCTACAGTAGGAACAAGAGATGCTCTTGCATCATAATTTGAGTTGGATTTCACCCTCATTACTTACATGGAAATCATAGTAAGAGGGAGTGAGTGGTACGTAGACTTTGGTGCTTCATTTCATATGAAAGGAAATAAGGAGTTCTTCAGCAGCCTAGAGGAGAAGGACCTACAAATACTGGTAGAGCTTGGAGATGATGAGAGATATAGTACCAAAAGGATCTGCATTTTCACCTTTAAGAGGGAGTCAGGTTATCATCTTCACCTAAAGAATGTAATGTATGTGCCTGACCTAAAGAAAAACATAATTTTTGTAGCTGTACTTGAAGACCGTGGATATGATGTGGTGTTTAGTAAGGGGAAAGCTTATCTGAAGCATGTCGTTAATGGAAAAGTAAAACAAATTGGTGTTAGAGTTTAAAATATCTACAAGTTAGAGGTAGATTTCGCCATGCATGCAATTGTACCTCCACGAGTGAGGTATGGTGATGTAGAGCCTTAGCCCCAGAGGTTCAAAGATTTGGCAGGGTCAACAAGAGAGTAGTAGTAGTTCCATTATACTCTTCTCATGGATCATAATTACTCTTGCTATAGGGGCCCACAATATCCAGTAGCAGAAGGTTTAGTATCAATGGATGCAATCATATCTTGAGTGACATTGCAAAGGCTAGTAGTGTTCAAAGACTCGGGAGACAATTACAGCTCATAGACCTAGTTAATTCAATATTCTGGATGCTTCTACGTTGTAGTTGTTGCAGTAGCAACAACAATAGTGAGAGGAAGTTTCATTTGTGTTACAATACATTCCTCCACGGGAGCAGGATTAGGGTTGTGCAAAACCATTTTCTTGCTAAGAGGGAGTGTTGAAATTGTAGCAAGAAAAAACTTCATTTAACTTATGCCTTAGTCAAATGGAGAAATTCGATTTTCCACATCAACAAATGACTTGGATTACAGTTAGTTGGAGTGACATGCCTTTGTCTCCTAGTTAAATTAGTGAATTTGAGTTTGTGCGTAAGAAGTAGAGTTGTGCATGATTTGATTGCTAAGATCTAACAATATATTTGGAGTTATTCTTAGTTAAACTCAATTATCTAAGCTCTAGTCTAGAATGGAGTCGGCAGGAGTTCATTTGATTAGTTATAATAGTTGTTAATTCACCGATCTCTCATTTAACTAATCAATTTACTAAAAATAGCCCTAGTCATGCATGGAATTTTAATTTCCTAGTTGAGTGGTAGGAAAAGGCATAATTTATTTATTGTTGTATACTAGTTGAGTGTACAGGCTTTTGTATTGAGAAGATGGTAAATTCCTTCAAGGTTTGCATAAGGAAATATGGAATTATCCTATGGTTTAAGGGCTAATTTCCTCAAGGATTGCATAAGGAAATAGGAGGAAGGTTGAGGCATCTTTTGGCTAAGTGTTGGTCAGAGCAAGTCAGTGAGAAGGAGATCAGAATTGTAGTGTAGGGCATGTTTCATGTGTGAAGCAATCATTGTAATTGAACCATATTATCATCTGAATTAATGAAAAATAGTGGATGAGTTTTTCTCAGTTGGGTTCCCCTGTAAAATAATTGTGTTCCTTGTTTTCTTATGGTTGCATGTTATTGCATATGTTTCTATCATGTGTTTTCAATTCCAACAAATAGTACAATAAATTTGTGTCTCTTGATTTCAGTTAGATTTCATTAGCAGTAACAAATTTCTTGCACTTTTTACAAAAATTTATAGTCGAGAAGTAAGTTAAAACAAAAGTCTAGTCCCACTCTAGACCCATTGGTTTGTGGGAAGTGAATGGAAGTGATCAAGGTGTGTGGAAACCAATTGGTACTCCATCATTGTTACAGATACTCCCAATGGGTAAATTGCACCAACCGGTGATGATATGTTGCTTTCATTAACGAAGTAACATAGTCTCCCGAGTAATGTAGCCTAGATCTTAGTAATAAGTATAAAGGAAGCTTAACAATTCCATAGTATTAATAATTTTGATGCATTATCTTTCATTTCATGAGAACTGATAACCTATCTAAATTAAAGTATGATAGTAAATGTTGGGGGCAACCTCAACTTGATAGGCATATTGCTATGAAAATTTAAAATGAAAATCTAGAGTATTTACATTTATTGTTATGCACTTTTCGTTATCATAAATATGTGAATGTACAAAAATAAATACTAGTGTTGTGTTACTGAAATACAATTTCATTGTTTATACCAACATTTCAATTGTTTGGTTCAATCAATTCTGTCAAGATCAAGAAGGAGGACCCAAAGTAGTGGTGAAAAAAAGAAATGACATCGACTCTGACTTATGGAAGGTACCCCAACTAGTCGTAGATTGGCTTGGGGTTCGTTTACACACTGTGTGGAGGGAAAAATAAACTCAACTCCCTATGATTGTTGTCAATTTAGCCATGAAATGTCGAGTCATGCTCCACAATCAAATCGACCCCTAGCATTTTGCTAAGTAAATGATTGCAATTGATTTGATGCATTATAGGATCTACATATGGTACCAACGAATTTTGTTAACTCTCTATAAACACCAATCCTTTCTTCAATAAGCAGAGAAACATCATCAGAGCTTGGTTTTCCGCTTGACAATCTCAAGTAAAAATGGCATCGGGTGACAAATGTGGCGAGGGTTTCCATGACCATCAAAGGCCTCTCACACAAAGAGGGCAAGAGAAGGACTCCACAGTGACTACTCTTGTGTGCTTTGTCTCTTTCGTCACCTTAGGCATGACATCTTCTGTGAAAAAATCCTTCTCAGATAGATCTTCTCTTGATGCTTCACACTTAACTCTCTCTTGAAATGTCTGTAATGTATGCTTTGGGTTGAGGGTATGCGAATTTGCAAAGTAAATAACTTCTATTCATATTATTATTGATTTTTCTGTCAAACTAAGTCGGATTCAACTATTGTTGTAGTTGAAGTAGGACCAAAGAAAGCCCTTAAATGGTAGTGGGCTAGTTGAGTTGGAAGGTGAATCAAGACTCTTGGAGATAAAGAACATGGCCTAACCCTAACTAGTCAGAGGTTTGGCCTGGGTTCATTAATAGCACTAGAAGGGAGACTCTAAGCCCAATTAGCCAGAGGTTGGGCCTAGGTTCGTTGATAGCGTTAGAAGGGAGAGTTACTCTGATCCCGACCCATTTTGGCTAGACCCCGTGTCGATGTGCACTATTTAATGAATATAAAGGATAGATGCTATATAAAGGTGGGTCAAGAATTTTAGAGAAAATTAAACTTTAAATTTGTTTTGAGCCTCATTTAATTTTGTTTTAACCAAGGAAAGGGGTCTTACAAGTGGAGCTTTAATTAATATTGAAACAATATATTAAACATAAAGTGCAAGGTCGCCAGTAGCCTGAATATGCATTGTAGTCTATATACTCCGCGTACATTGTATTAGCCTGAACCTAACTAGTCAGAGGTTTGGCTCGGGTTCATTAATAGCACTAGAAGGGAGACTTTATGCCCAATTAGCCAAAGGTTGGGCCTAGGTTCGTTGATAGCATTAGAAGGGAGAGTTACTCTGATCTCGACCCATTTTGGCATTTTGGTTAGACCTCGCATCGATGTGCACTATTTAATGAATATAAAGGATAGATGCTATATAAAGGTGGGTCAAGAATTTTAGAGAAAATTAAACTTTAAATTTGTTTTGAGCCTCATTTAATTTTGTTTTAACCAAGGAAAGGGATCTTACAAGTAGAGCTTTAATTAATATTAAAACAATATATTAAACATAAAGTGCAAGGTCGCCAGTAGCCTGAATATGCATTGCAGTCTATATACTCCTCGTACATTGTATTAATAAACACAACTGCAAATGCACAATCATGGTGACGAAAGTCATGATTACAAAATAAAGCTTAAAACCTTTGCACCAAATAAAGTGTCTAAAAAAATAGAATTTTAAAATTTTAAAAATTTTAAAAATAATTTTTTTTTGTATTATTGACATTACAAAATGTTTATTTAATTTTTAATCAACCATAATTAATAGCAAGGTCAATGCATTATAAAATAAATTATATCTTCCTAATTACAAAAATAATAATTATTTAAAATTATATAAAACTAATTACTTAATTTTTTTAATAATGGTTAAAATTATATAAAATTAATTACTTCAATATTTTTAATAATGACTAAAATTATATAAATTTCATCACTATTTTTTATTGAAACTGTTTATTTTTTATTTTAATGTATTTTTATATATTATTTTCTTATAATGTGAAATTATTTCTGATAATTATATATGGTTATTGTTCAAAATGATGGGCCTTGATAAATACCTATAAATATGGGGTGAGACAAATAATTATGTAAAACATTTAAATATTGTTTTTTCTTTCCAATTTCATACAAAATATGTATTAAACGATATTAGGAATATTTGAAAAAAAAGGTGAAAAAAGTTTTATGGAATATGTGTATTATGCATATGAGTAAGTCCGGCATAATGTTTGTTTTAATTAATATAAGAGATAAGAGATATGTTAGAAATGTTTTATTGAATCTGCTATATTATATAGTTTTTATTATTTTTAATAAATAAATTTTATAATAATACTTTAATATATGAAGGATTATGGTAGGTAGGATAAAGTTTATATTAATTTTTATTAATTTATATGTTTTTTAAATATATCTATTTTATTTTATAATTATATTTTTAATCTTATTACTTGATTAATTACGTTTGTTAATTATATCTATTTTTATTTAGATGAATAAGTTAGTCAATTAGGATAAACAAGAAAAATGAAGCACATTGTATTAATTAATTATTTTTAAGAAATATGTAATAAGTTAGGTATGTTATAATTATTTGTTATGTTTTAATAAATAAATATATTTATTTATATTTGTTCAATAAAATTTATTTAAGAAGTAAATTAATTAAATGTTAACTAATCTAATTAAAAAAGGAATTTTATAATCTTCTTATATAAATAAGATAAATATTATAATTATTAAATAATAATAATAATAATAATTACCCAGTTAAAAAAGAAACCCAAAAACCAAATAATGTCACACGTACAATAAAAAATTAAACAAGAATTAACTTCATAATGCATTTATCTCTCTATTTCATAAATAATAGATAATAAATTATTAAAAAAAAAATGAGTATTTAAATAAAATTCAAAATTCTTACCAAACAAATTGCTAAACTGGGAATTGCAATAAGATCTGAATCAAATTATAAAGGAAAGCCTATTAAGAGAGATGGTATTTGACAGAACTATATTTCCGGCTATTAAGAGAGATGGTATCCGACAGAACCATATCCTCTGTTATCTATAGGTTGTGGTTCAACTTTCAATGTGGAGATTTGGTCCCCAGAGAACCCCCATTCAATTTCAATTCCGGCTATTAAGAGAGATGGTATCCAACAGAACCATATCCCCTGTTATCTATAGGTTGTGGTTCAACTTTCAATTGGAGATTTGGTCCCCAGAAACCCCATCCAATTTCAAACAAACAAGATTATGTATACATAAAAGTTGGGAGTTCGCAGTCTACAGAGGTTGAGGAATTGGTTGAGGAATTGGTTGGAATCCAGGTAAAAAATAATAATTTTTTGTATTAACAGTGTTTGAATTATTTTTTGATAATGGAAATGGATTCAACACCATCAAAAACTTTTAAGACACTCAAAATATTGAAATTTAACAGCTATAGCTTGGTTTTAGAAAAATTCTCCATAATTTCCCTGGAAAAAACAATACTACTACCAAAAGCTGCTCAAAACATAAAATCTGGGAGTTGGAAGTCTACGGAAGTTGAGGAATTGGTTGGAATCCAGGTAAAAAAAAAAATAATTTTTTTCATTAAGAGTGTTTGAATCATATTTTTGATAATGGAAATGGATTCAGCACCATCAAAAACTTCGAAGACACCCAAAATATTGAAATTTAACAACTATAATTTGGTTTTAGAAAAATTCCTACTAAATTTTATCAAAATATAACGGGAATTTCCATAATTTTCCTGGAAAAACAATACTACCGCCAAAAGCTGCTCAAAACACAAAATCTGGGAGTTGAGAGTCTACAGAGGTTGAAGAATTGATTGGAATCCAGGTAAAAAAAGAAAAAAGAAAAAATTTGCATTAACAGTGTTTGAATCATATTTTTGATAATGGAAATGGATTCAACACCATCAAAAACTTCTAAGACACCCAAAATATTGAAATTTAACAGCGATAACTTGGTTTTAGAAAAATTCCTACTAAATTATATCAAAATATAACCAGAATTTCCATAATTTTCCTGCAAAAAAAACAATACTACCGCCAAAACTGCTCAAAATAAAACTATGTCCGCATAAAAACTGCTCCCAACAAAACCATGTCCACATAAAAGCTGCTCCAAGCTCTAGTTGGTACGACATGGGAAATTGGAGTGCGACCTTAAGTGAGGTCCACAACAAAGTGAACACCACCACTGGCGTGACAGCGTTGTGGAAATTAACTTCGTCGAATCTTTCAAAACATATTACAACACAAAGCTACGGCTGGGGCTTACACACTGAAACCCAATATAACTCGCTCTCTCTCTTACAGTGTTTTACCCCAATTTTCTCCTTCAATTGCTGTAGAGAGGCAGCTGATATTCTCATTGTGATTGTCTTGCACATCGATTGTATCAATGCAGGAACTCAAAGGTAACTACTATGCACACCCACTCTGCTTTTTTTAACGCTTCTTCTTCGTTATTGTCGCCTGATTATTATGATCTTTGGGGTTTGGGGTTACAAAGAGTTTGGAGATGAGCAGCAGCTTCTGCGCAGCATCGATGAGGACGACCTGGAGGAGGGGTTTGTGGGCGATGGTGATCGCCATCCGAAGATAAAAGTCAAAAATCTTTGGAGGAAGACGGAGCAGGGGACGAGCCTTCTGTCTGGCGTGTCGGTCGACATATGGAAGGGAACGGTGGTGGGAGTAATAGGGCCGAGTGGGAGCGGAAAGTCGACATTCCTGAGGGCACTGAACAGGTTCTGGGAACCGCCCGCCGATTCCGTCTTCCTCGATAACCACGACATCACTAACCTCGATGTGCTCGTCCTCCGACGCCGTGTGGGCATGCTCTTCCAGACGCCAACCCTCTTCGAAGGTCGGTAATCATTTTAATGCGCAATTCTTGTTCACCTTCATGAATTGTGTGGGGATAATCTTTTTTATACACAGGAAGCGTTGCGGATAACATAAGGTACGGGCCGGCGCTCCGCGGGGAGAAATTGTCGGACGAGAAGGTGGTTGAGTATTTGAGCCTTGCGGATTTGGAATCCTCTCTGGCCGCCACATCCGCCAACAGTCTGTCCGTAGGGCAAGTGCAGAGGGTGGCCTTGGCCAGAGCTCTCGCCAACGACCCTGAGGTCGGTCTTGCTTTTTCTGAATTTGTTTAATGTTGAGGGAATTGGATGGCGGAGGAAGAGGATTCTGTCATTGTTTTCTTTTGTCGAAATTTGACTCTGGCTGTTGTGAGAAATAGGTGCTGCTGCTGGACGAGCCGACGAGCGCCCTGGATCCCATATCCACTGAGCACATCGAGGAGTCGATTGGGAAGCTGAGAAGGGAGAAGGGGATGACCATTATCATGGTCTCCCACAGTGTCAAACAGATTCAAAGAATCGCCGATCTCGTCTTTCTGTTGGTGGATGGGCAGATTGTGGAGACTCTGAAACCCGACCAGCTCTGCAATGCAAAACATCCCACGGCTCTCAAGTTCCTTGAATTGAGCTCTTGAATTTCACCATCACAAACAATGCAGTTGAATGAATGAAGTTTGATGAAGTGATTTGTAAACAATGCAGTTGAATGAAATTTGATGAAATGATTTCCTCTCTGGTTATTTTTCTGTCAGTGTGTCGGGTCAGAATGCAATTGCAACTGGTATGCTTTTATTCCCGGCTAATAAAATGAGATGCCCGGGCATTATTGGAAATTATACCCTAACTAGTTTGCAAATTTGTTTCAAAATTATTGAAAGATAAAATTTGATAGAAATTTTTCTGAATCTAAATTACAATGGTTACATTTTAATATTTTAAAAACCTAAATTTTTTTTTATAATATTAAATTTATTCTAGCATAAAAACACGATAAAACACTGCTAATGCCAACAATACCCTCTGCATGGGAAAATGAAACCCATCGCTCAGAGTGGGCGTAATTTGTGACAATGGAGAAATAAATTGGATCCATACCTGCACGGACGTAGCCGCCCTTTTTGACGATGCACAGCACCTTTTTTTAATGCGAATGAATGGGTTATAGACCTACTTCACACGTTTTTATTGTCCATTTAAGAAGGATTATATATATATATATATAATATATATATTTAATTTTTTTTTTTATGTTTTATTAAATAAACATATTATAATATATAATAAACATATTATATATATAATAATATATAATATAATCATAATAATAATATATATCCATCATCGATATATACAACCAGGTAATTAATAGATGAAATTGATTTTAAATATTTTTAAATTAAAATTTGTTAGTATATTTTAAAAATCAAAAGTGTATGATTAATTTTAAAATTGTGTAATTTTTTTGAGGAGTGTGGGTTTATTATAATATTTAAAAAATAATTTAAATAATATAAAATCACATTCATAAAAAATGTCATATTTATTAAAACATTATCATTAATTAAACTATGCCATATATATTTCATTATATATATAAAAAATTGACTTGATGTTAAATTAATTTTAATGTTAAATGAGGAAATTAGTTATACCATATATATTTCATTATATATATAAAAAATTGAGTTGATGTTAAATTAATTTTAATGTTAAATGAGGAAATTAGTTTTCCACAAAAAATTGTGGAGAGTGTGAAGTTTATAGGACTTTTTATTTTCACAAAGAGCTTCACCACTCCCAGAAAAATTATTGTAAATATATTTGATACTTTTATAAAAAAGATTAGTCGATATATTCATGATTTTGATTATTATTAATTTAAAAAATAAAAATTAATCATAAATATTAATAAATATATTCATGTTTCATTATAAAATATTGTAAGATGTATTAATTATATACATCTTGTTTTGAAAGATTTTATGGAAATCTTAACGGCTCTATTTTTTAGGCCAGATTTTTAGTTTAAGGGATTTTTTTGTTGGAAACTTTTTCATTTTGGTGTTATTGCTACTGATCTATTGCATCCAAAAAATTTATTTTACAATAAGGTTCTTCCCACATTCAAGTTAAGGATTAAGATTTTCAATCTTCGTGAGGTCAATCTCAAGGGGGGTTTTTATATAAAAGGGGGCTTTTATATAAAGGTGAAATCCATTGACATGATATTTTCCCTTGCAACTAATATCCAAGATCAAACAAGAATCTTACCCATCTTAATGCAACTCCTATACAAAGGTAGGCAACTTTAGGCAAGGATCTCACTCAGAGATTAGAGCATAGAAAATGACACTTTAATTTTCCTAGTTTCAAGACTAAATGTTAGAGCCAAAAGGAAGGGATGGGCCCTCTACATCCCAATCTTAATCCTTCAAGGATGCCCTAAAGTCGGAGCTCTCACAACCAAATCTTAAAAATATTTCAGCGCGAGTCTTCCTATGGAATAATTAGAATATTTTCCAACTATTGACGTTACTCATTCCTAATCTGTCATTTTTTGCATAGGTTATGAGTGCCATGCCATTATTGATCATTTTAATGGGTTTTGGCCATTGGCATATTCTCTTTGGGAATGGGTGAATCAGAACTAATCTCCAAATACAAAATTGTTTATGTTCAAAGGGTTTCTTTGTGGTATATTTCAAAAATCTAGAGAATTGTTAAAGGGTTTTTTATAAAAGACCCTAGTTTTGGGGACAAAGTGGACTCTCCTTTTAGCCATGGCTCCCTGAATTTATATCTATATCCATGACAACTATGGCTACTCCTATTTGAGTAAGATTCCCTAGTTGCCCATTCATTTAATAAACCCAGATATCCTACTTGAGTTAGATAACACACTTGGTAGTTTTATTAAGATAGAAACATATAGGATTGGGAGGGGTATTATAACCTTTGTCCACATATATGTTGAAATAGATCTTAACAAAGGGTTGTCGGACCAAATCCTCATCAATTGTCATGAAAGAGTTTATTCAAAACTTGTGGATTACGAAAACACAATTGTCCACTGTAGGATTTGTCAACAACAAGGTCATCTTCAAAATGTTTGTCCTTCTTCGCAAGGGCTTTGTCCTCCCTCGGAGGCTAAGAAAAAGAATCAAGGATGAAAAGTTCCACAAGACCCAAAAGGATATATAAATTCTTTAGTTTTCAAGCAAGTTAACATGTAGAAATAAAAATATTATGCAACCAAATCAAGTCCTTCAATCTTAGCTCAACAATGCATAGCGCCATTTCATCCCTTAGATGTTGAACTCCAACCCTTGGATGGAGACAAAGGAGATACAACCATGATCTTAGCCTCATCAGCTAGCAAGAAAAAATGTTTTCATGAATCAGATTATTCAAATAGTGATAAGGAAGTAGCCAATATTACAAAGCTTCTAGAAATGGAATTTCCTCAAAGAAATATGGCCATTGTCTTCCCTTATTTGTTCGAAAACTCCTCAAAATGGATAGATGTTCATAAAAAAAGGGCTCCAAAAACCAAAACCATAGTAAATGTATTGGCATTGCCAATCACAAATTAGCTTGTATTTTGCTTTTGCTTTTGGTTGGATTCTAAAATGGATAAATGCTCATAAAAAAAGGGGCCCAAAAACCAAAACCGTAATAAATGTATTGGCATTGTTAATCTTAGATTAGCTTGTATTTTTCTTTTAGCTTTGGTTGGATTCTCCTAAAAACTAACCAATCCAAATTTCTCACTTTCCAGATAATCTTAAGATACTACCTTATCTTTGACTTAAGATTTGGTTGGAATTTCTGTAGGACTAACCTATTCCAAAATTCTCTGTTTTCATGAAATTTGTTAATCATATATATAATTTTAGAATAGTTTTTAAATAAAAGATAATTAATGTTTAAAAACCATGAATAACAATTAATTTTTTTTCCTTTCAA